>JAPQRP010000008.1:20146775-20156837 GCA_037367295.1 Apogon hyalosoma | reverse complement strand
GTGGGGTTAGGGATATTGAGGTTAGGGTTGGTGGCATTAGAGTTAGGGATAGTGGGGTTAGGGTTAGTGGGGTTAGATTTAGGGATAGTGGGGTTATGGTTAGTGAGGTTAGAGATAGTGGGGTTAGGGTTAGTGGGGTTAGGGTTAGTGGGATTAGAGTTTGGGATACTGGGGTTAGGGTTAGAGGGGTTAGACTTAGGGATAGTGGGGTTAGGGTTAGTGGGGTTATGGTTAGTGGGGTTAGAGTTAGGGATAGTGGGGTTAGGGATATTGAGGTTAGGGTTGGTGGCATTAGAGTTAGGGATAGTGGGGTTAGGGTTAGTGGGGTTAGACTTAAGGATAGTGGGGTTATGGTTAGTGAGGTTAGAGTTAGGGATAGTGGGGTTAGGGTAAGGTAGGTTATGGTTAGAGATAGTGGGGTTATGGTTAGTGAGGTTAGAGTTAGAGATAGTGGGGTTAGGGTTAGTGGGGTTAGGGTTAGTGGGGTTATGGTTAGAGATAGTGGGGTTATGGTTAGTGAGGTTAGAGTTAGAGATAGTGGGGTTAGGGTTAGTGGAATTAGAGTTAGGGACAGTGGGGTTAGGGTTAGTGGGGTTATGGTTAGAGATAGTGGGGTTATGGTTAGTGAGGTTAGAGTTAAAGATAGTGGGGTTAGAGTTAGGGATAGTGGGGATAGGGTTAGTGGGGTTATGGTTAGAGATAGTGGGGTTAGGGTTGGTGGGGTTATGGTTAGTGAGGTTAGAGTTAGGGAGAGTGTGGTTAGGATTAGTGGGATTAGAGTTAGGGAAAGTGGGGTTAGGGTAAGTGGGGTTATGGTTAGAGATAGTGGTGTTAGGGTTGGTGGGGTTATGGATAGTGGGGTTAGAGTTAGGGACAGTGGGGTTAGGGTTAGTGGGGTTAGACTTAGGGATAGTGGGGTTAGAGTTAGGGTTAGTGGGGTTAGATTTAGGGATAGTGGGGTTAGAGTTAGGGACAGTGGGGTTAGAGTTAGTGGGGTTAGACTTAGGGATAGTGGGGTTAAAGTTAGGGACAGTGGGTTAGGGTTAGTGGGGTTAGACTTAGGGATAGTGGGGTTAAAGTTAGGGACAGTGGGTTAGGGTTAGTGGGGTTAGGGTCAGTGGGGTTAGGGTCAGTGAAAGACGAACAGAGGCATCACTCACCTTGTGCAGATGCTCAAGAGCCAGGATTATTTCGCCGATATAAATCCGAACCGCCTCCTCTGGAAAGTGGTCGCGCTGATAAAGATGCGTGAACATCTCACCTCCACTCACATAGTCTGTACTCACACACACACACACACACACACACACACACCCAAAGACAACAAGATGAACACACATGCACACACAAACTAAGTCTGATTGACTTTATGAAGTAAACCTGTGTCCAGTGAGTAAAGGCCCGGGGGGGGGATGACTGACCCAGGATTAGGTGTAGTTTACTGTGGGTCTGGAAGGCGTAGTGCAGCGTCACCAGGAAGGGAGACTGTCGGATGTGCTCCAGAACCTGCCTCTCAGTGCGAGTGTGTTCTGTGGTCTTGGCCTTCTGGACGATGGCTGCCTTCTTCAGCACCTGCAGTCGGGTCAGACAGCACATAAACATGACTGTCCATCAGTCTGCATGCTTGAACTTGCTAATGGACATGAGATGCTGAAGTCAAGCCCAGAGTCGTGGCTCTGTCCTGTGTGCATAACCACCGCTGTTTCCAGCAGAAAAACAGCAAAAGCTCAGAGTAAAAGTCTTACCTTCATGGCATAAAGCTGACCGGCATCATGACCGCTGTTCTTCCTCACCAAAAACACTTTTCCATAAGCTACACAAAGAAAAACAGTTCAACAAGTCAAGTGAGAAAAATGTTCAACAGACTGACCCTAACCCTGGTTAGACTGGATATAAACAGACTGACCCTAACCCTGGTTAGACTGAATATAAACAGACTGACCCTAACCCTGGTTAGACTGGATATAAACACAGTGACCCTAACCCTGGTTAGACTGAATATAAACAGACTGACCCTAACCCTGGTTAGACTGGATATAAACAGACTAACCCTGACCCTGGTCAGACTGGACATAAACAGACTAACCCTAACCCTGGTTAGACTGGATATGCACAGACTGACCCTAACCCTGGTTAGACTGGATATAAATAGACTGACCCTAACCCTGGGGCCTGTTGCACAAAACTAGGATTCTGTCATCCAGGATAACTGACTAAACCATGCTCAACAAATCCAAAACAAGAGCATCCAGGCTTAATTGGTTGCACAAAGACCAAGCCAGGATGAACAGACACGGATTCATCAAGCCAGGTGGAACTAATCAGCTGCTGTGGCTCAGGAGGTAGAGCGGGTCATCCAATAACCAAAGGGTTAGTGGTTTGAATCCCGTTATGTCCTAGTCATGTGCTGTTGTGTCCTTGGGCAGACACCCTACTTGCCTCCAGTGTCAGTAGCAGCACTGGAGTATGTATGGATGTGTATGAATGTTCGGTGGTGATTGGAGGGGCTGTAGGCGTGAATTGGCAGCCACGCTCCTGTCAATCTGCCCCAGGGCAGCTGTGGCTACATATGTAGTTTACCACCACCAGAGTGTGAATATGTGAGTGAATGAATAATGGATCCACTGTACGCACTGTGAGTATGTGTTCATAGAAAAGCGCTATATAAATCTAATCCTCATTTTGGTTTACAAGGAGGTAAAGGACCAAATAAAAAAGAAAGGCAACACCACCACAGTGATAAAAACAACCAGAGACAGACTGGAAAAGGACTGCAGACCACCTGAATGAGTAAGTAGTGCACAAATACACACTCACTGCTCTACTGAAACCATCACAACTACAATCCAAATAGTTAATTAATATCTATGAAAACATAGTTGTACTGATTATGAATCAGTTGAAACTGTCAGTGAAACTGACTGTAGATGTGAGTGAACCTGTAAATGTAACTGCATCAGACTGGATAACATAAAAATGAGCTCACTGACTTCATTGAATTTACCTTTGGGATAAATAAACCTTATGCCCCCAACTTTAATCTGATCTTTTATGAACATCTACATGATCAGTTAATTAAATATAGGAAAATACCTGATTTATACTGATAAAATACAAAGTACAGAAGATAATATGATAATAAATGTTGATAAATGAGTTAATAAAGGTTAGATATAGAGTAATTTCATTTGTGAACTGACACTAAAGTAGCTCTGGGCCTTTATGGGTTCATGAACACTGGTCATTGTTTGGTTTAATAGTCTTCATCTTCTCATTTCAGATGGTCAGTGCTGACTGTCTCCTCAGTGTTGTGTCACAGTGGTCTGATTTGGTCCATGACTCCAGAGTCTATCAGACCTCTGAATCTATCAGCTCCCATCACAAGGTAAGACACACAACCTCTACTAATAACCACTGTTTCCATCAGATCTGTGTCCAGAATGTCACTGTATTTATGAGGTTTTGTGTTGACAGGTGAATTGCCTGGTGTGTTTGTGGGGGACAGGGGGTCTACCTGCCAGCCTTTTCTCCTGACACCATACACAGACCCCCAGGAAGAACAGCAGGCCTACAGTCATGACCATGCCTCAGGCCACACTACAATGTGACCTGAGGAAGGAGAGCCCACCCCACCATGCATGCTGTGAATGTCAGTTAAATATGTCCTGCACGGACAGAGAAATTTAAGCTATTTTAAATTCAGTTTAAACTGATTTGGCCTCTTATGATGTTTGTGTTGTATACTGTGTGTATGTTGTATGTATACTGTATGTATGCTGTGTGTATACTGTATGTATGCTGTGTGTATACTGTGTTGCTACTGCATCCATTTATTTGTCTGTTCATTTGTCGTGTATGGATTAGTCCCGCATTTCTTTCAGTGTACAGACACGTGGGCTGTATTTTATATATATATTATCATTATATACATTTCTTTTAGTGTACAGATGTGTTGGCTGTATTATATACATTATTATTATTATTATTATATACACATTTCTTTCAATGTATAGACATGTGGGCTGTATTATATACATTATTATCAGTATATACATTTCTTTCAGTGTACACACGTGGGCTGTATTATATACATTATTATTATTATTATATACATTTCTTACAGTGTATAGACATGTGGGCTGTATTATATACACTATTATTATTATTATTACTATTATTATTATTATATACATTATTATTATTATATACATTTCTTTCAGTGTATAGACATGTTGGCTGTATTATATACATTATTATTATTCTATACATTTCTTTCAGTGTATAGATATGTGGGCTGTATTCTACTTTTGAATGTGTATTTCTTCTTCTGTTCTATCATTTGCTTCAGTTCTGTTCGTTCTATCTTGTAGATTATCTGTGTGACTTCAGTTTTAAAAGAGCTGATGGTTTTACTTACTTTGATTGATCCTTATTCAATAAAGGAATATCATGTTACTCTGTGTATTTATATTTATATGACATATTTAGTCTATGGGAAACTGAGTCATCTAAGTATAAATAATAGAGAGATTGAAATGGTAAGTTAAATCAAATTCCTTGGAAGAACTATACACAAGTGAAGTTTCTATATGACGTAGTGCATGGGTGTGGGGGAATACTGACAGAACTAATACAAATCCAATCCTATTATTCAGGAAAGGCCGATACCACTGATCAATAAAGTGTCCTATAGGGAACACACACATCAGTGTATTATCAAGTTAAAAGTTTTAAAATTTAGTGACTTAGTCCACTTTAAAACAACACCATTTATATTCAAAATAAAAAATAATCCCTAACCCTAACCCACTGACGACACCCCCCCCCCATTAGACAGTGCCACACCAACAGATCAATTCCACAGGAAACACTGTAATTTATGTAAAATTATTTAAATTAATGGTCACAAATGTTTAAATACTGACAGTGGGTCTAGTTAATGTGGTTCCATTGTGTAATGGACAGTGGAAGAACAATTGGTTTCCATTTGTGCTGACTGCTGACTGAGATAAGGGGTGAGATTAAATAAATCCTGGAATTTACCCTGGTCTGGAGTAGGCTAGCTCCACAGAATAAATCTCCACATTAACTTATGTCATAACATATCCTGCTTTCTCCAGTCCTGTTTTTGTGCAACTGGATCATGGATAAGTTGAGCTAGGATAACCAACATATCCCATCTTAATCCATTATCCTAGTTTTGTGCAAAAGGACCCAGAGACAGGATATAAACAGACTGACCCTAACCCTGGTTAGACTGGATTTTAACAGACTAACCCTAAACCAGGGGTCCATTTCACAAAGCAGGTTCAACAAACTCTGAGTCTAACCCTGAACTCTGAGTTGATCTACTTTGAGATAGGAAACTCTGAGTTTTCAGTTCCAGAACAGCCAATTTGCATTAGTTTGATCAACTCGGAGTAGTTTCACCTGGAGTTAAGCGCGTGTACCGCAGCTATAAAAAGACAGCATCAATGGAGCCTCAATTTGACGACTCACCATGGTAACGGGGAAGCAGAGGGCTGCATTCTTCACCCCACTAGTAATGGACATCTGAATGAGCTCATATGGTGAGTTTGAACATGTTTTTAGAAAGAAATGTAACTGTATAATTTAATGTCCTCCTTATGTATTCCCAGTTACCAGGAAAAGAGATTTACAACATATTCACCTGCTGGGAAAAAAAACAAAAAAAAAAACATGAAATGCAATAGTTGGACCAGCAGATTAGGAGGGCAGATGTAGAAACTGAAACACTGGAGCACAAGTTAGAGGTGGGTGCATGGTCATAGGTGAATGATGTTAATGATGTTAACAATTGGAACACGAACTGAACTAGCTCTGGTATTTGGAGGAAATAAAGAAAACCAAATTAAATGTGTATTATGTCTGTATTTGACTGCTGTGGTGGTGAAGATGGTGACTTCATCTGTAAGTGACTGTCATATAGTGTCTCTGACCGTCCTGCATACAGTTGTCTTAAGTGCTTTGCATCTCCAACATTATACAAAAAACTCCCATTTGCAAAGAAACACAGCGCAACAGACATTATCTGCTGGGATGTGGGAGCATGAGTACAGTTGGTAATGTTGGAAATGTAAGGACAGATTACAGATTAGGTTGCGTATGTAGATGATGGACTGGGACTGAAATTGTATCGCTCACACTGGAAAAAAATCAAAATCTGACCAAGTGTATTTTTCTCATTTCTGGCCCGAATATCTCATCACACATAAAATAAGACATGATCACCTAAAGAGTGAGTTTTCAGTGAGATATAAGAACTAATTTTTATACAATAGATCGGGCAAATCTTATTTCAAGAAATCTTACCAAGATAATTTTCACTTGTTCCATTGGCAGATTTTTTTTTGCTTGAATTAAGCAAAAAAATCTTGAATTAGAAAAATAAATAAATAAAAAAAATCTGCCAATGGAACATGAAAATTATCTTGGTAAAATTCCTTGAAATCAGATTTTCCAGATCTACTGTCTAAAATAAGTTCTTTATATCTCACTGAAAATTTACTCTTAGGTAATTATGTCTTATTTTAAGTGTGATGAGATATTTTGACTAGAAATGAGAAAAATATGATTGGTAAGAATCACATTTTTGCAGTGTAAAAAGATAATTGTCTGGAAATGCTTGAACATCTATGCGTGGTCTGATAACCATCTACCGACGAATATCTAATTCTCTGTGCAGTAATGCTACACCTTCATCCACGGGATCGATGTCAAAAGGACATGTTAGTGAAAACAGTCTCCACCTACTGTGTTCAATGGACATCTAATTTAGGCCTACTGACTGATTTATTATTATTTTTTTAAATAACAGAATTGCAGAACTATGTTACGTGGAAACTCTCCTACTGACTGAATGAACGAAGAAATGAAACACTGTGTGTGGCTGAAAGAGGGCGGAGCCAGAGAGAAACTCAGGGTTTCATTGAAAAAACCTGGTCCAGACCAGGTTAGATTCATAGAGTCTGTTAGTATGGTAACTGACCGAAAGTTTAAGTTACCTCCGTCTGTGAAACAGGCTAGAGTTACCCCTCTGTCTGTGGTTTCAGTTACCTCCCTTTGTGAAACGGAAAACTCAGGGTTTCCCTCATTTCGGGGTTAACGGACTCAGAGTTTTCATTAAACCTGCTTTGTGAAACGGACCCCTGGTTTGACTGGATATAAACAGACTGACCCTAACCCACTAACGGCTCCTAACCCTAACCCACTGATGGACCTTTACCCTAAAACACTGATGGACCCTAACCCTAACACACTGATGGAACCTAACCCTGGCACACAGATGGACCCTAACCTTAACCCTAACCCACTGATGGATCCTAACCCACTGATGAACCCGAACTCAGCGTTAGAGGGTCGTTCATTTGTCTGTTGAATATATACCAGTGTTTCAGATGTTTGTGTCTATGGTCCTCATGAAGGCCCTTACCTCCGGTCCCCAACACTTTGAGCAGTTCAAAGTTCTCCATGCCGACCCTCTCCTTGTGGCCTGTGAGGTTGGCTGGTTGTGAAAGATCATAAATAAATCTCGTTTATTCTCTCATCTTTGGTTTTGCAAACAGGCCACATTCAGAACAGAACATGTAGAACTGATGGGTTGAACCCGAATCCTTAAGATTAAAACATGGGTCCTAATCCTAATGTCATACATGTGGTCTTTACTAGGTCACATTAGACCATCTGATGATGCTAGGACGCCTTCACGTACCGTTGGTGATCTGATGCTTGACGGTGCAGGGTTTTTCATTGGTTTGTGAATCCGAGTCATCGCTGTATTCAGACGCGTCCCCAGACATAACTTCAACACAAGTCAACTACGTAGCCAATCTGAAAGTGTGAGCAGTCCCGCTGCTGGTCCTTGAACGTCCCCCTCAGATCTGTGTGTGGTCAGTGAAGCTGCATCATCAGGAACCGGAGGATTATGGGGCAGATCGGACAGATGTGTTCTCCACACAACGTTCTGCTCCTGACGATAATCCCCGGCCCTTTGACATCTTGTTCTTTGGCATTATTTATTTCCTGTGAGTGGTCCAAATCAAACACAACACAAACGTATTCACGGGCTCATTTCCACGGGTGGAAACAACAAAAAATGACAATTACAAACTAAGCGTATGTTCATTTAAGTTTAAATGGCTAACGTTAGCATTAGCTGCTCAACAGTAACCTAAGTCATTCTTCCATTCCGACAAATAAGTCTGATGAATGACGCCTTTTACGTTGATTTCGCACAATAACACAGTGGTAGTTACTACTAGTTGCCCGAACACTGCTACTGAGTTAGCACTAGTGCCACAATAACAGTCATGTTGTCTAGCTAACCGCTGCAGTAGTAGTAAAGGTAAACTAGCAGCTAGCTTAGCTGCTTGTCGTCAAACTTTGAACGTTAGCTTCGGCTAATGTTTAGTTGGGGTTGTTCACTGACTTTACGTCAAGAATTCACACCATGATGAACAAACAGGTCCGCTCGTTTGCGTCTCCTCCTCGTCTATGCCGGAATACATTCATTACTCGCCCATCACATAAATATTTACATCTGTGACTGTTGTCAGCTGATGGCTAGCGGAGGGCTAACGGCTACACCAGGATGCGCTACACAACCTGGGCGACGTCGGTCACATGGCCGTTTCTGGGCGGAGCTACGGCTGAACTGAGCAGAGTAAAAAAAAAACAAAAACAAAAAAAAACAGGTCAATGTGCTTCCAAGGGATTTAATGGACTTTATTAGACATAAAGTGTACTTTTTAATGCTGAAATGTGAAAAAACGTATTTTATTTATCGAACTGGGTCTTTATGGTAACATGATGTATTTTAACATGAACTATAAGGAACCTTTAGAACTGCTGCTTTCAACAGTTCCTGAAATGACCAAGGTTGGGAAGAATTTCAACTGGACACTTGTCTCATCTGTCAGGTTTAAAGTGGAACTGTGAATTAAGTGTCCTGTCAACAGGTCATGAACAGGTTTGTGTTGGACCCGACCCTCATACTGTTTGTGTACACATATGGTCTATAAGAGTACTGGACCCATAATGTGCAGTAGATGAACTATGACTTCTGAAGGTGTGTACTGATAAATACTAAATGTTTTCAGAGCCAAGTCATGTGACAGACTCATTATCAGATGTCCTGGTCCCTTCACATCCTGTATTTACAAGCTGTGCTCCATCAGGTCATGACAATGGATGGCAGGTGCCTTTACACCACCGGTGGGAAACAACCAGCCTGTGGGCTGTATGTGTGAAATGCAAAATTATAATGAACATATTAATAATCATTGTAGTTCAGGTTCCACATTCAGACCAATATGATCTGAAGTGGATCAGAACCAGTACAATACTATCATAATAATCTCTACATGACAACTCCATAATCTTCTCTGTAGTGGGGAAAAAAGTACACTTACATGAAAATATTTGTTTATCCTTTCACAAACAAAATGAACAACCTGAAATGTTTTAAAAAGAAGTGCAATTATTCACATTTAATTCACATTTTTAAGGAAACTTTGTGACAATTTCACTATGGAATTTGACTTTTCATTGTAATTATCTTACTGGTCTGGGTTAGGGTTATAGGGTTGAATGTGGGTAAGGGTTTTTGGGCTGAATATGAGTGTTATTGGACTGAATGTGGGTTAGGGTTATAGGGCTGAATGTGGAACCTGTACTAACATCAGTTTGACACCTCTGCTGAACACCGTTTGAACTCCAAGTTTTTCACATTATAAACTTCATGAGTCCAGAGACATTCATGATAAAATGCCCAGACCCCTGGGTGTCATAGGTAATGGATCATTCCAGATGTAGGTGTCGTTCTCTGAGGTATCTGAAGGACAGGACATGCACTGGATCCACATCCAGGGTCAGCTTTACCACTGCAGCAAATCTAGGGTCAGGTCTACCACCGCAGCAGAACCAGGATCAGGTCTACCACCGCAGCAGATCCAGGGTCAGGTCTACCACTGCAGCAGATCCAGGGTAAGGTCTACCACCGCAGCAGAACCAGGGTCAGGTATACCACCGCAACAGATCCAG
>JAPQRP010000008.1:20136232-20146675 GCA_037367295.1 Apogon hyalosoma | reverse complement strand
GGATCCAAGTCCAGTCTGGGCTCTGGATCCATTAGGCTGGGCTCTGGATCCATTAGTCTGGACTTGGATCCAGTAGTCTTGGCTCTGGATACACTAGTCTGGGCTCTGGATCCATTAGTCTGGACTTGGATTCACTAGTCTGTGCTCTGGATCTACTAGTCTGGACTTGGATCCACTAGTCTGGGCTCTGGATCCATCCACTAGTCTGGACTTGGATCCACTAGTATAGGCTCTGGAGCCACTAGTCTGGACTTGGATCCACTAGTCTTGGCTCTGGAATGTGTGATAGGCCAAAGAGAACCCCTGTGTTTGTGTCAATGTGGACTCGGGTCACATGAAACAGGTCAAAGTTTCAGTCCGTGTGTGTTCAACCTGCAGGGGCACTTTGATTCCAAGTAAAGAGCCCCACCTTTGACCTTTGACCTGGTGGGTGCCAGTCCCACCTGTTCCCTCCACAGACTGACAGAAGGACATAAACATGCAGACGTTCACTTTAGAACCCTCCACGGACTGACAGAAGGACATAAACATGCAGACGTTCCTTTTAGAACCTTCCACGGACTGACAGACGGACATAAACATGCGGACGTTCCCTTTAGAACCCTTCACGGACTGACAGACGGACATAAACATGCGGACGTTCCCTTTAGAACCCTCCACGGACTGACAGACGGACATAAACATGCAGACGTTCCCTTTAGAACCTTCCACGGACTGACAGACGGACATAAACATGCAGACGTTCACTTTAGAACCTTCCACGGACTGACAGACGGACATAAACATGCAGATGTTCACTTTAGAACCCTCCACGGACTGACAGACGGACATAAACATGCAGACGTTCCCTTTAGAACCCTCCATGTGCTCATGCACCGCAGTGACTCAACCAAACGGACACACACTCGTCTAGGTTTAACAGTCATTCTGGAACCCACTGAATACACTGTAAAAGTCAACCCATTAAAAAAGACACAAGACAGATGGAGCCTGAGCCAGACTAAGGACATGTAATTATGAACCCAAGGCAAAAAAAAAAACACAGAGAATGTCAGAACTGAGGAGGAGTTTGCATTTGGTTCCATTGACGTCTTGGATCTTCTCCACCTGGTCCTCTTCATCAACGGATGGCTATGAGGCCCACATCGATGAGCTTCTGAATCTTCTGAGCGATGACAGGGTTCTTCAGGTGACTGGACAGAAGACAGACAGACAGAAGACAGACGTTAGACACACTGAGCATTACACACAGACTGGTCTGTGTGGATCAGGTACACACGGACTGGTCTGGGTGGATCAGATACACACAGACTGATCTGGGTGGATCCGGTACACACGGACTGGTCTGTGTGGATCAGGGACACACGGACTGGTCTGTGTCGATCAGGTAAGCATGGATTGGTGTATGGGTGAATCTTTCCAGGGTTCGTACTCGCTGAGCGCCTGTGGGTCCTTCTGCATCTGCTCCAGGATCATACGCATGGCCGGGTCCGACATAATCTGCTGCACCTCTGGGTCGGCCATGGCCCTCTTCTTCACCTCCTCAGGACTGTCGTTCCTCATGGCCTGGCTGACCATGCAGCGCTGCAGGCCTTCGGTGGCCTCCTGGACCACAAAGACACATGTCAACAGGGTTAGGGTTATGGTTACCCTAGGGTTAACTCTAAACACACACCTAGAGCAAAAAGTACACACCTGAGCAACAAGCTACACACCTAGAGCAACAAACTCCACACCCAGAGCAACAAGCTACACACCTAGAGCAACAAGCTACACACCTAGAGCAACAAACTCCACACCCAGAGCAACAAGCTACACACCTAGAGCAACAAGCTACACACCTAGAGCAACAAGCTGCGCACCTAGAGCAACAAACTACGCACCTAGAACAAACTACGCAACTAGAGCAACAAACTACACACTGACAGCGACAAAATACACACCTACAGCAACAAACTACACACCGACAGCAGCAAACTACACATCAAAAGCAGCAAACTACACACCTACGGCAACAAACTACACACCAACAGCAACAAACTACACACCTACAGCACCAAACTACACACCTAGAACAACAAACTACACACCAAAAACAACAAAATACACACCTACACAATGCAAACATGATGTAAACACACCAACAGTAACATTTGACTGATTTTATTATTATGTATCGTTATGATGATTATTACTACTATTATTATTATTATTATTGTTATTATTATTATTATTATCATTATCCATTCATCCATCCATCCATCTTCTTCCTCTTATCTGGGGCCGGGTTACCGAGGCAACAGTCTTAGCAGGGATGCCCAGACTTCCCTCTCCTCAGACTCCACCTCTAGCTCTTACGGGGGACCCCAAGGCATGCCCAGTCCAGCCCAGACACATAGCCTCTTCAGCGTGTCCTAGGTCTTTCCTGAGGTCTCCTCCTGGCAGGACAATCCCGGAACACCTCCCCAGGGAGTCGTCCAGGAGGCATTCAAAACAGATGCCCAAGCCATCTCAGCTGGCACCTCTGGATGTGGAGGAGCAGTGACTACTCCAAGCTCCTCCCTGGTGACTGAGCTCCTCACCCTGTCCCTAAGGGTGCGCCCAGACACCCTATGGAGGAAACTCATTTCAACTGCTCGTATCTGGGCTCTTGTCCTTTCGGTCATGCCCCAAAGCTCATGACCATAGGTGAGAGTAGGAACGTAGACTGACTGGTAAATTGAGAGCTTCACCTTTCGGCTCAGCTCCTTCTTCACCTCGACAGACTGATACAATGACCGCATTGCTGCAGCCGCTGCACCGATCCACCTGTCCATCAAATGTTCCATCCTTCCCCCACTCGTGAACAAGACCCAAGATACCTGAACTCCTCCACTTGGGGCAAGGACTCCCCACTGACCCAGAGAGGGCAGACCACCTTTTTCCAGTCGAGACCCATGGCCTCAGATTTGGAGGTGCTGATCCTCATCCCACTAGCTTCACACTCAGCTGCAAACTGCCCCAGTGCATACTGAAGGTCCAGGTTCAATGAGGCCAACAGGACAATATCATCTGCAAAAAGCAGAGGTGAAATCCTGTGACCCCCTCCAGCCCCTGGCTGTGCCTAGAAATTCTGTCCATAAAAATTATGAACAGAACCGGTGACAAAGGGCAGCCCTCCCGGAGTCCAACATGCACCTGGAACAGGTCTGACTTACTGCCAGTAAATCAAAGCAGGCTCCTGCTTTGGTCATACAGGGTCCGAACTGCCCTTAGCTGAGGACCCCAGACCCCACACTCCCAAAGCACCCCCTACAGGATACCACAAGGGACGCGGTCTAAGGCCTTCTCCAAATCCACAAAACACATGTGGACTGGTTAGGTGAACTCCCATGAACCCTCAAGCACCAGGTGGAGAATGTACAGCTGGTCCAGTGTTCTGCGAACGAGACGAAAACCACATTGTTTCTCCTGTCCTCTCCAGTACCCTTGAATAGACTTTCCCCAGGAGGCTGAGGAGTGTGATCCCCCTATTTTTGGAGCACACCTTCCAGTCCCTCTTCTTAAAAAGGGGGACCACCACCCCGGTCTGCCAATCCAGAGGCACTATCCCCAACTGCCACACGATGTTACAGAGACATGTTAACCAAGACACACCTGCACATCCAGAGACTTAAGGTACTCAGGGTGAATCTCATCCACCCCCAGTGCTCTGCTCCCAAGGAGCTTGCCAATCACCCGTGTGACTTCAGCTTGGGTGATGGACGAGTCCACCTCTGAAACCTCAGCCTCTGCTTCCTCCATGGAAGATGTGGCAGTGGGACTGAGGAGATCCTCAAAGTATTCCTTCCACCGCCTGACAACATTCCCAGTCAAGGTCAGCAGCTCCCCACTTCACCTGTAAACAGGGTTGGTGGCACACTGATTTCCCCTCCTGAGGCACCAAACAGTTTGTCCATAACGAACACCATGTTCGAGCACAGGGATGTCCATAAGTGCACGTGGCACCAGGACATCCTAGGCTGGAGGTTGATGATCGACTTTGTTATCGTGTCGTCAGACCTCCGGCCGCATGTCTTGGACACTTGGGTGAGGAGAGGGGTTGAGCTGTCAAACCAGTCATCACCTGGTGGTGAGTTGGATCCGCTGGCGGAGGAGGAAGCTGGATAGAATTTGCCAGAATTGCCAGCTGCCAGAGTTTCCTCGAGGCCGACCAATAGCCCTCCTCCATGGCCTCCCTGAACTCCACCCACATGTGGCCTGCCGGTACCCATCAGCTGCCTTGGGAGTCCGACAAGCCAACAAGGCTTGATAAGACTCCTTCAGCTTGACAGTATCCCTTACTCCTGGAGTCCACCACCAGGTTCAGGGGTTGCTGCCACGAGAGGCACCAGAGACCTTGCGATCACAGCTCCGAGCAGCTGCTTTGATAATGGAAGTGGAAAACACGGTCCACTTGGACTCAATGTCTCCAGCCTCCCCAGGATCTGGGAGAAGCTCTCCCAGAGGTGGGAGTTGAAGACCACGCTGATATTGGGCTCTGCCAGATGTTCTCAACAGACACGACACATTTGGGCCTGCCAAGTCTGTCCAGCTTCCTCTCCGCCAGTGGATCCAACTCACCACCAGGTGGTGACTGGTTTGACAGCTCAACCCCTCTCCTCACCCAAGTGTCCAAGACACGCGGCCGGAGGTCTGATGACATAACGAAGTCGATCATAAACCTCCAGCTTAGGGTGTCCTGGTGCCACGTGCACTTATGGACATCCCTGTGCTCGAACATGGTGTTCGTTATGGACAAACTGTGACTTGCACAAAAGTCCAACAACACAGCACCACTCGGGTTCAGATTGGGGAGGCCATTCGTTCCCATCGCCCCCTCCAGATCTCACTGTCGTTGCCCACGTGAGCGTTAAAGTCACCCAGGAGAACAATGGAGTCCCCAGTCAGAGCAAAATCCAGCACCCCTCTTATGGACTCCAGGAAGGTCAGGTACTCTGCACTGCTGTTTGGCCTGTAGGCCAAAACAACAGTGCGACACCTGGCCCTGGCCCGAAGGCGCAGGGATGCAACCCTCTTGTTCCCTGAGGTAAACTCCAACACATGGCAGCTAAGCTGTGGGCTATAAGCAAGCACAAACCCGCCCGCTGCCTCTCACCGCGGGCAATGCCAGAGAAGTGGGGCATCCAGCCCCTCTCGAGGGATTGGGTTCCAGAGCCCAAGCTGTTTGTGGAGGTGAGCCCGACTATATCTAGACAGTATCTGTCAACCGCCTTCACAAGCTCCATTATTATTATTATTATCATGTATAATTATTATGTATTATTTCTTGACAGACTTTCATCCATTTGCTCATGTTCCTTCAACCTGTCACGTACCTTTGATGAAGAGTCCAGGTCCAGAGCCTTCTGGTATGCATCCATGGCTTTAGAGTAATCCTTCATGGCCTCCAATGCTGCTCCTTTACGGGTGTAGCCTTTAACTGTGGACACACACACACACACACACCAGCTCCAATGATCCTTCACTATTTTAATGAAAAATGTGACATATTTAAACCAAATGACTGTAGATGAGCAGAAATAAGGTTGAATACGTACTGAAGGAGGGTTCAAGGGTGATGCACTCCTCACAGTCCTGAAAGAAAAGATACAACAATGAATGGACTGGCTCCACATAATGAACACTCACACCAGAACCACAACCAGATCAGAAGCAGAACCAGAACAGAGCAGAACCAAAACAGAACAGAACCAGAGCAGAAACAAAACAGAACCAAAACAGAAACAACACAAACAGCACATGAACAGAACAGAAACAAAACAGAACCAGAAAAGACCAGAAGCAGAATAGAACCAGACCAGAAAAAGAACAGAACCAGATCAGAAACAGAACAGAACCAGCCAGACCACAACAGCAGAGACCAGAACCACTCAGAACCAGCCAGACCAGAACACCCCAGACCAGACCAACACAGCCCAGACCAGACCAGAACCACCCAGGACCAGTCAGACCACAACAGCAGAGACCAGAACCCCCAGCACAGCCCAGACTAGAACCCCCCAGACTAGACCAACAAAGTCCAGAACAGAACAGAACCACTCAGACCAGGACCAGCCATACCAGAACCGATCAGACCAGAACAGCCCCGACCAAAACCACCCAGACCCGAACCACTCAGAACTAGCCATACAAGAACAGCCCAGAACCACAACAGATCAGACCTACTCAAAACCAAAACAGCCAAGACCAGAACAGCCTAGAAAAGCCCAGACCAGAACCCCCCAGACCAGAACAGCCCAGAACCAGCCAGACCAGAGCCAGAAAAGGCATACCTTCAAGGCCAACTGGAACTCCAACAGCTTGGTGTAGCAGGCGGCTCTGTTACTGAAGAGTTTGGCGTCACTGGGGTTCCTCTTGATGGCCTCGGTATAATGTTTCATGGCTAAAGGATAATCTCCTGTACAAACAAAGTTCAACACAATAAAGACAGGTTAAGATTATGGGTTGAGGGTAAAGATTATGGGTTGAGGATTAAGATTACAGGTTGAGGGTTAAGGTTATAGGTTGAGGGTTAAGGTTATGGGCTCAAGGTTAGGATTACAGGTTGAGGGTTAAAGTAATAGGTTGAGGGTTAGAGTTATAAATTAAGGGGTTTGATTTATAGGTAGAGGGTTAAGGTTATAGGTTGAGGGATACGGTTATGGGTAGAGGGTTAAGGTTATAGGTTGAGGGTTATGGTTATAGGTTGAGGGTTAAGGTTATGGGTTCAAGGTTGGGGTTATAAATTGAGGGTTAGGGTTATAGGTGAACGGTTAGGATTATGCATTGAAGGTTAAGGTTATAGGTTGAGGGTTAAGGTTATGGGTTGAGGGTTAGGGTTATGGGTTCAAGGCTAGGGTTATAGGTTGAGGGTTAAGGTTAGGGGTTGAGGGTTAAGGTTATAGGTTGAGGGTTAAGGTTATGGGCTGAGGGTTAGGGTTATAGGTTGAGTGTTACGGTTATGGATTCAAGGTTAGGGTCCCAGAAGTACAGAAGTGCTGCTCCACTCACCTCTCTGGAAGGCCTCATTGCCCTTGTTCTTCTCCTCCAGGGCTAATTCAGGGTTGATGTAGGCTAATTTCTCTTGCTCCTTGAGGATCTTTTCTGCCTGCAAGGTAAGGATTAGACATAGAGCGTTTTCACACATTGTACTCGAGTCTGTATCCGAAGTACGCTTTGACCCCAAAGTACGCTTAATTTTGTCCATGTGAATGCACCCGTTCCGTGATCCAGTACCATACCCGAGTCCAATTGAGAAGGTAGTCCTGTGTATGGACTGCCTGGACTCCAGTACGGTATGATGCCATGTAAATGCGATCCGTGCCCGAATCCGGAAGTGACCTAATCACCACTCCGACAACAGAAGTGAGTCAGTCACCACAAGACCACAAACAGCACTCCTGAAAAAGCCTTGCATCCTGGGCACAGGTTCACTGAAGTGACCGAACCACTGGGTGAAATATCAGGGACAACGAACGTCACTCTTCTTCTCTTTGCCTCAAACACACTAACAGATAGAAAAGTATTACCTGTGAACAGAACAGTCACTCAGTTGATGACATAAGGATTTGTCTTCTGACTTCCACGTTTGTTGGATAGCAACAGAATTCCTTCCACACCTCCACCTACTGTTTCGGCCCTGTAACACCCACTTATACTCGGGCATGGGCCGTGGTACGTGCTTGTGAAAGTAACATCTGCGGGAAAGGTGTGAACATATCCAAGTATGGTATGGACTGGAGTAAGCTGTGTGAAAGTACCCATAGTAACTATAGGGTAGGGATGTCCCAATCCGATCTAAAGATCAGTATTGGCTACTGATAGCGGTGGGCAATATGGCAAAAATATCCTATCACGATTTTTTAAAAAATAAAATCACAATCTCGATTTTATCACGATTCTTTACACTGACCTTTGAGAGTAATTTGCATCAAACAATTTCCCAATGTAAAACATAGCCCTGAAAGAAAAAATAATTTAGCCCAAAGAACTTTCCAGAATATTTTTAATTTTGTTTGTGCAATTTTGCCAACACGTGTCAAGAATATAAACATACTAAAATGTGAAAACCAACACTCTGATTAAGTGCACAGTTGAACATAAAAACTAAACTGCACTTGGTTTTTGAGATAGATTTAAATAGTGAAAAGTAAAAAAAAAAATAAAAAAATACAGAACATCCTGTTTGGATGGTGTCTGTTCAGCTGATTGAACAGGTTCATAGTGTTGACATTTGTTATTCTAAGAGTATAACAAACAGACTTGTATGTGGAGGACTCAGGTCCTGCTCCTCAGATTAAAGTTTCCCAAAATAGGTTAAAGGAAAATTATCTGTACAAGAGCAGGAGCCTTTAAAGGCTCCAACAGTCGGACAGACTGCATGCGTGAGCAGCGTGTACTCCGCACACACTGTCTGCAGACATTGGAGGTTTCAGTGGATTGAACCAGTTTCACATTCAAAAACAGGCTGATGTGTGCAGACATCCACAGAGTCAAGTACAGCCAACTCTGTAGGGCCAAGTCTGAAGGTATGATAGACTTCCTGCCATTTTAAGTTTCACTTTTACTGCGCATACTCATTGTGGGGTTCGTGTGGCATGGAACGCACCCCCATGTAATGCCCCCCCACACCCCACCCCTAGCTGCCAATCTTGCATTTTTTAGAAGACTGAATCGGATTTAGTCACGAGATCAGGCTGATCTGGGCATCCACCCGTGCTCTGACCCAAAGCAGACGCCCACTGGACACGTCTGCGTAAAACTCAATTTTTACGACTCTGCGAACATGTACTGGGTGTCACGCAATGTAGGATGATGTAAATGTAAGAAATTGGTATGCTCAATTATGAAACCTCAAACGTCCGCGGAGTCTGTGCCGGTCACAGTATGCGCAGTGTGCCCGACTGTGGGATCCTTTAGGGAATTAGTAAAGCGTCTATAAATTTCACTTTCAGTTTGTAAAGTCATATGGTCTGCGTGGATTCATTGTGAGGTACATGGGCACGGAACACACCCCATCTAATTCCTGGATGGACCTGTCCATAGACGCACTGTAGGAGGGGTGGAAAACATTTGGGCCACGGGCCAAAACCAGCCCACCAAACGTTGTAATTTGGCCCACAGTATTAATTTGGAAAGTGTAAAAATGATACTGAAGTTATTAAGAGTCAAAGGTGTCATAGTTGTTTTAGTTCAGGTTCCAATTTTAGCCATACTGTGATCTACAGTGAAATAACAGAATAACAACCTATTGATAATGACTCTAAATTTAAATCAAAATTTCATTGTAAAAAGTATCGGATCGGTATCAGCAAAACTAATCAGAAAAAAATTTAAACCACAAGCAGTGTTAAGGCCCTCGCCTTCCCGCGCTACCGCCTCCCCACACAACCGCCAACACCACCTGACCGCGAGAGGACACCGTAACGTGGGCTGGACCCGACATTCTGTGAGATACACACACTTTTATAAAAATATGTAGGTGGTGCTGACAACTGATTCAAATTTGAGCCCAGTCAGTGTTCGTACCTCTGAACTGCAGCAATTTTTGTAATGGAAAATTTGTGGGGGCACTATAGTGCAATTTTTTTTTTTCAATTTCATCTGATGAATGGGTGTAGGCCTGTAAGATTGACAACTGATTCAAATTTGAGCCAAATTGGTGGTGGTATGTTCAAATTGATGGCCTTTTAGTAAAGGTAAATTTGTAGGGGGTGCTATAGTGCAAAATTTCAATTTCTTTCAATAAATGGGTGTAGGCCTGTGAGATAGACAACTGAGTCAAATTTGAGCCAAATTGGTGACTGTATGTCCGAACTGAAGCAATTTTTGTAATGGTAAATTAAAAAAAAAAAAACGCAAATTTTGCGCCCTCGTTGCACAAAAACAGTCACAGTGATCCTAAAAATTTGGTTACCGTTTGATGCCCCACTTGTCTAGATACTGTACACCGATTTTGAGCTCATTTGGCCAAACGCCCAAGTAGGAGATAGTTTAAAATATGACGACAGAGAAAACACTGACTCAGCATTTTGGGAATTTAAATCCAATATGGCAGACTTCCAGTTTGTTTAGGGGTGTGGCCATAATATCTTTTGTCTCCTGACGATGAATCTGTGTACCGATTTTCGTAGATCTACGACAAACTTTTTGTGGGACAGGGTCCCATTGGCGTAATGTATTTTCTAGGGGTGTCCCCATCCAATATTGATATCGGTCCGATATCAGCCAAAAAACGAGTATCGGATTTTATCGGACTGCATCTAAAATCTCCAATATAAGCGCGACGAAAACAGTCCATTTTCCACTCCTGCACGAGTACGAGAGGCTCTTAAGCACAGTGTCAATTACACTGGTCAACAAAGATTTTGCTACCTGGAGGCAAATGCCTGTATAAAGCTATTTTGGTGATGCTGATTCCAA
>JAPQRP010000008.1:20042759-20056293 GCA_037367295.1 Apogon hyalosoma | reverse complement strand
CCCCAGCAGCCTGCTGATGAGCCATGTGGTTGAATCAGGTGTGTTGAAAGAGGGAAACATCTAAAACATGCAGGACAGCGACCCTCGAGGACCGGAGTTTGACACCCCTGCCTTAGGAACTCGGTCATTTGTGGTTGTAGTGGTTCAATCTCAACAGCTGGACAAATCGAGCTAGCTAACTATAGGACTACAGCTGAAAATCCAAAAAAAAGATGTAAATGTAAACGCTAACAAGTACCAAAGAAAATAGAATTTACAACATAAATGTCACTAATACAGGAAATACACTGGATAACATGAAACTTAGAGCTGGACTTGCTAGATCAGCAGAAATAGAAATGAATATATTCCAACATACCCAATGTTTGGAACTATTGTTGCTTCCAGAACCTGGAAGGAGGTCCATATTTTGTCCGCCATTTTTTAAAATGGGAGTCTATGAAGTTTCACAACTCTGTTTTCTCTACCACTCTGATCAGAGCCTGGCAGTGCGAATTTATCTGCCACTTTGCATTGTGATAATATTTTTCTTTGTTTTTCTAACTATATTTTTACTTATCTGCCTTTTTATCCTCCTTATTTTATTTATGTATTTATTTATATTTTGTTTTTATTTGTTTAATTAATTTATTCTTCATTTCGTCCTTATGCCTTCTTTATTATCAGTTCATGTCTTATTGTGTCTTGGAATATCTGTCGTTCTGTATATTCGTGTTATATTAATATTATTTGTATGTTCTATCGTTGAATAATAAATAAATTCTTTGTGGGGAAGAAAAAAAAAACAGCCTGACAGTCTCGACTGAGGGAAAAACTGCTTACTGATGACGTCAAACGCCTGCGCCGACAAGAACCACGTGTTCTTTTTTTTTTTTTTTTTTTCCGTGGACGGAGCAAAACAACCGCAGTGAGGCTCCGTGTTCCGACGGACAGGATGGTAAAAGTTTCCGGTTCCAGTGGAAGCCGCTGAGCTCCGACCCCCAGAGGCAGACCTCGTCCCGGACCATGCCCCACGACCCCGACCCTCCTCCGGCCAAGAGGTTCAAGCCGGGGTCCGTGTTGTTCCGCCTCGATAAGACCAGACCTGGGATGCTGCTGCCCAGGAAGGGCAATGCGAGCGCCCCGATAGACGTCCAGAGGAGGCAGCTGCCCATCTACCAGGCCAAGCCCCAGCTCCTCAACCAGCTCCGGCAGCTCCACAGCGCCGTGCTGATCGGTGAGGCTCCGGTCCGGGTCCGATTCATTTATTTAATTATTTTTAATTATTGTTCCAAAAAACAAACAATTTCTTGTAGAAACAACAGGAAATGGCAAGGCACTACATACATCAGCATTTACAAAAAACAAAACAGACATTAAAATAATAATAATGTAATATTCATACAGATAAAACATGAAAAAACAGGCATTAAAATAATTATAAAAACAGTGTAATATTCATAACAATAAAGCATAAAAAAAACAGGCATTCAAATAATAATAGTGCAATATTCATAATGATAAAGCATGAAAAAAACAGGCATTAACTCAATAATAACAGTGTAATATTCATAATGATAAAGCATAAAAAAACAGGCATTAAAATAACAATAATAACAGTAATATTTATAATGATAAAGCATGAAAAAGGCATTAAAATAATAATAATAACAGTGTAATATGGCATTAAAATAATAATAATAATCTACAACTAAAGATGGACACTTTTGAACAAAGATGGAACTGTATTACTCGGTATTTGGGCGACTGATGAAGAAATAGGAGTTATTATAAGATTATTATGTTTCTCTATGACTGATATTGTACTGCTGTAATTTTTCTTGGTACAAACAAATATTTATTTGCCATGTGGTTTCTCTTTATGGTATTTGGATTGTATTCCATTTACTTGTGCTTTAATTCATAGGGTCCTCTGTCAGAGAATGTTCTATTTTGTGGAAAAATGAAAATATTTCAATAAAAAGTTAAAAAAAAAAATAGTGATGCAATATTCATAATGATAAAACATGGAGACCACCTCCATTTGAAACAAAGAGTCCAAAAAGTTAGGCATGAACATAAATACATCTCAGCAGCTTCACAGATGGTTTCCACAGTTGGATGGAAGTTTATTAAAAGATTCATAGAGGAGACAACTATTTTTAGTTTGTTTAAAGACAGCTTCAGTTCGTCAGTTGTTTTTTCCATTTGTTTTTTGTTTTCTGGTGTTTACCCAGAATGAGAGTGATGGTAATTTAAAGTGACATATGTCTGTTCAGATTATTTTTGGGCCAGATCCAGCAGTGACACATTTCATTCTAAACATGTTCTATTCTAAACCAAGTATTTAATTTCTTATTTAAATATGAATGAAAAAAGAATAACAAATGGATAATAATAATAAATGTTTGTAATGTGTGAAAACCATCAGATTTGTAAATATTTGACTGACGTGGGGTGGGTGGGTTCTGTTTTCCAGGGGAGACGGGTTCTGGTAAAACCACTCAGATTCCTCAGTATCTGTATGAAGCTGGAATCGGACGCCCGGGCATCATCGCCATTACACAGCCTCGCCGCGTGGCTGCCATCTCATTGGCTGGAAGAGTTGCAGAGGAGAAGAGGACGCAGCTCGGAAAACTGGTACGAGTAATAGAAGCAGTTGACGTGAATATAGAATTTAAAAAATAATAATAATTTAAAAAAAGAAGAGGTTGATGTGTATCTGTTAATAGTCTGTTGTACATTTTACTGTGTGTTATGTCACCGGTCAATGTATTAGATGGACGCCCCAGAACCTGGTGTAGCAAATCTGATACAAAGGGTTTTAAAGGGATGTGTGGGTGTGTGTTTTCAGGTCGGGTACACGGTGCGTTTCGAGGATGTCACCTCCTCTGAGACCAAGTTGAAGTTCATGACAGACGGGATGCTACTGCGCGAGGCCATCGGAGACCCCCTGCTGCTGCGATACACCGTGGTCGTCCTGGACGAAGCCCACGAACGAACGGTTCACACCGACGTGTTGTTCGGTGTTGTTAAAACCGCACAACGGCGCCGCAAAGAACTCAACAAGTTCCCACTGAAGGTACAACGACAGATTCGATAATGCTGTGAACATCACAACATGATGTCAAACATACGGCTCGTGGGCCAAAACCGGCCGCCGGAGGGTCCAAACCAGCCCAAACTAGTGAAATACTGAACACATTAACAATAAATGATGTTAAAATGAGTTTAGTTCAGGTTCCACATTCCGACCAGTATGATCTACAGTGGATCAGACCAGTAAAATAAGAACAGAATAACCTATAAATAATCACCACTCTGAATGTATGTCATTATTTTAGTATAAAAAAGTTAAATTATATGAAAATGTTTACATTTATGAACTATCCATTAGCAAAAAATGTGAAAAACCAGAACGAATATGAACAGCATGAAATGTCTTCATATAAATCAGTGTAATTGGACCAACATTCTGTCTTAAATGTTTTGCATATTTGTAGAACCACTGTGATCTGTACGTTAGAGTGTACATATGGAAGTGATAAACTGAGGCAGAATATTGGTAAAATGACACTTATTTGTCTAAGAAACTTCAGGTTGTTCATGTTATTCACATTTTTTAACAAAGTGAACAAAAATGGAAACAATAATCAACAAAATTAACAAAAATGAACCAAATAATTCACTTTGATTCAACTCATGTCAGATGTTTGTAATTGTTTGTGCTGCTTCTTGTCATGGGGTCAAAGGTCAAACTAAATAGTGACTTTAACCGTTACCACATATTTACTTCAGTTTTTTAAGGCTGTGAACAGATTTTTTTCTTATATCTGTAGAAAAGAGACTTTTCCTGTTTTTAAGAATATTTTGCATTTGTAAACATTTCGAACATGTAACTTTACATTTTTCAATCTGAAACATACAGAAAAGTTTTTAGTTGTTGTTATTTCTAGGTTATTCTGTTATTATTTTCCTGGTTTTAGATGATATTGGTCTGAATGTGGAACCTGAACGAACAAATGCGGATTCTCTTCCTCAGGTCATCGTCATGTCGGCGACCATGGATGTGGACTTGTTCTCCGAGTACTTCAACAAGTCTCCGGTTCTGTACCTGGAGGGTCGACAGCATCCCATCCAGATCTACTACACCAAGCAGCCGCAGTCCGACTACCTGCAGGCGGCGCTGGTCTCCATCTTCCAGATCCATCAGGTACAGAAACAGCGGCTTAAAGTTCTGGCCCAGTCTGGAGAGTCAGTAGTCACTTTTCCATTGAACATACGTGCAAAACTTTACCGACATTTACTAAATTTAAAAAAAAAACAGAAGTGTGTAATGTCGGTTTTTCCATTAACTCACAAATGCAATAATTTGTTTATTTATTATTGCGAGATTACATGAGAAGTCACTCCATAAACATGGCGACGAACGTAAATATCGTGTTGATTTACAGATATATTCATTATTTTCATGTATTACCTCTCTATCCTGTACTAAATTAAAAAATGATTGGGTTTCCTGGTTTGTCCACATATACCATGACATGTTTCTGTTAAAACTCTTCTTCTTCGCCTATTGTAACATCTGTCAACATCTAGTTTTTTAAGTCACCTGAGTCTAGTTGCGAAAAATAGGTCTTTCCATTGCAGTTTTGCGTAATATACCATTTGCGCTACGCCCCAAAAAACCACCTCTTGCCAGCGCAAAAACTTTTAATCCAAAAACGAAAGTTCTGGCGAAATTGACGCTTTTTCATTAGGTAAATTTTAATGCGCAAGTTATGTTTGTGCAATTTGAGGGTCAACGGAAAAGTGACTGGTGAGGCTGATAGACTGGACTGTCAGCAGGGGAGGAGAGTTGGCCTGATGAGGTGGGTGTGGCTAACAGGATGAGTGACAGGAGCAGACAGGTGGAATGGGTGTGGCATGGTGAGGGAGAGGACAGCAGCAGGGAGTCCCAGGTGGAACCAGTGATGTAGATGAAGTGACAGGATCAGGGAGGAGACAGCAGCAAAGCAGACTGTGACAGAACCAACCAAACCCATGAATATTCAAGAGAACATCTGGAGAACAGAGGAACCCTGGGCGTCAAAGGGTTAACCTCTGATCCAGACCAGTGTTTGTTTCTTTCAGCGTCGTCTCTGCTTCGTCTTTGGTTGGATTTCATTAAACGCAGCCTGAGTCGAAGCAGAAACACCCCGGCGCTAACGCGTCCTCCGGCCGCTCTGACTCGCGTTGGCGGTGATCGTTGTTGACACGGGAACAGAACGGGACACTGTTGTTTGTTCACAGGAGGCGCCGCCATCCCACGACATCCTCGTGTTCATGACGGGTCAGGAGGAGATCGAGGCGCTGGCGAGGACATGCCGGGACATCGCCAAGCATCTGCCCGACGGCTGCGGCGCCATGGTCGTCATCCCGTTGTACGCCTCGCTGCCTCCAGCGCAGCAGCTCAGGGTTTTCCAACCGGCGCCAAAGGTGAGGACGCATTTCTGCAGGAAAAGGTCAGCGAGGGCTCAACGATTCAGACAGAAACCGACAAAGTTAAGTTCAGCTGGAATTATTTAGAAGCAGAAGTTCCACATGTTTATTGATCTACAGCGTCCTGGCAGTTTGAGTTTAGTAACCTTCCAGAGTCCAGGTGAGCGTATTATGCACACTCATGTTATTAAAGGTCACGATTTTCACAATTTGTTTTTGGTCTGAATTCAACAGTCGTTCATTTGTGTCTGTTTAAATTCTGATCCATCCACCAAAACCATCCTATAATGAACAGTGTTAAATTCCTACACTAACACCCTTCTACCAAATGAGTACGAAATATACACAAACACATTTAACATTTGACCTAGAACCAAACAGAATAATGGATATGAACCAAGGTTGCTGTTAATCACTGACATATGACAGGAGGAATAAATGTTTTAAAAATCCAATTTTTATGTAATCTGTTGAAAAAATTGTTTAAAAAAATTTTTTTTCAGGTTTTTTTGGATCAAAAATATGTTGTTTTTCTACAGTACAGTATTTGATTTTTTTGTTTATGGCTCAAGTTGATGAAATACAATGTATTTAAAAAAAAAAAAAGACCAACTGAAAATGCAGCCAACTTTAGAAAAACCTTTGCCGTTACTACGACACTGCGCAGATTATACTCTTTTGATGATTAGGAAGGACCCCTATGGGCAGGAAACCGGAGGGTTAATGATGTGAGGTGTATTTATTGACTTTTTTATTCATTTCTTCATCAGGGTCAGTACAGTGACTCATAGTTTACATATAGAACGTCTGTAGATTCTGTCTTGTACTTTTTTCCAGGGAAGTAGGAAGGTGATCCTGTCGACCAACATCGCTGAGACATCCGTCACCATCTCTGGCATCAAGTTCGTCATCGACACAGGAATGGTGAAGGCGAAACGGTTCAACCCAGGTGAGATCATGTTCACGTCTATAGATCTGGAATAACTGTAATGAAAAGTTTGAACTGACATCATATAAAGGTCGACGTGGGATTCAGTCTCCATCTGAAAGTCACAGCTTAAACAAGTCATGTTTTTAATCACCTTTAGAGTATTAATTTTTGATCTAACTACAGTTTTTTGTATTGGTCCATGTTAGCCTGGTTCAGGTACTGTATGGGTTAATCAGACATATTGAAGGTTTGGTCGTTCTCTCACAAGAAACTTTGAATTTTTTTTAAACTAAATAAATTTCACCTCATTTGGGCCGATATTGTTGCCATATCCATATGTAGAACTTGGGAAAAATATTGACTCCATGGTCATATATATTGTTGAATAGATAGATAGATAGATGTTATAAATATATATATATATTGGTGGTATATATGGTTTTTCCAGACAGTGGTCTGGAGGTGTTGGCGGTCCAGCGCGTTTCCAAAGCCCAGGCCTGGCAGCGGGCGGGGCGAGCCGGCAGAGAGGATTCTGGGTTGTGTTATCGACTTTACACAGAGGAGGAGTTTGACAACCTCATCCCCATGACGGTTCCTGAGATCCAGAGGTAGGACGATGCGTTCAGCGACCAACTTCAGAAAACACAGGAAGTGGATTTAGCAAATGACAGATGTTCAATGTTTTCACTGAAAAACACTGAACTTTGATCATTTGTTTTATAATCATTTTATTAAAATATGTAAGATTTAACACATTTTAATTGGAGGCAGATTATTAATAAAATATAAAAACATGCAGATCAGTATATTCAATGAACTTTAAAGTCTTTTTTGTCTCTTTTTAATGATGACATGTAATTGGCATCAAATCTAAATGTTCTATTATATCCAGGGTGTCTATGATCTAAAAGCTGCAGTGTTTCATCGTGTTTTAATAATTAAAGGTGAATCTGGTTAAAGTCAGTGAACCTCAGATCATATGTTTGTGTTCTCGTCGCCTCTGTTCGTCCTTTGTGGACTGTTTTCTGTGTCTGTAGTGGATGTCTGTGCTCTATCTGCTGATCTGCAGGTTTGTGTCTCTGTGAACATTAATCCAACTCCCGTTGCAGTTGATTTATTCAGGTCACAGTGACTGAACGCGTCGTTTTCTTCTCCTTCTTCTTTTGTTTTGGTGCAGGTGTAACTTGGCTGGCGTCATGCTGCAGCTCATGGCTCTGGGGATTCCAGACGTGATGAATTTTGATTTCGTGTCCAAGCCGTCTCCAGGTAAGAGGCTCCCCATCATGAATCAGTGCTAAACTTGCTGGTGGCGGTAACCATGGTAACCGGTGGTGTTTATTTACCCCAGAGGCAGTTCGTTCTGCCGTGGATCATCTGGAGCTGCTGGGGGCGCTAGAGAGGAAGGACGGCCAGGTTGGACTCACTGCTCTGGGGAAGAAGATGGCCAACTTCCCCCTGGAGCCCAGATACGCCAAGGTATGAAGCCACGCCCCCGAGGAGTTTAAGCCCCGCCCCCATCAGCACCTGTTACAACAACATCCACTGGAACTTGTAGTACCAGGAATTTATTTACCTGGTAAAAGAATTCAGACAACATGTGTGATTTATGTTTCAGGAAATTAGATTATATTATATTATATTAGATTAGATTAGATTAGATTAGATTAGATTAGATTAGCCCCACCCACAAGAATTCCAGGAATCTGAAAAGTCCCACCCACTACTTGGAAAGTTTAGGGTCAAAGTGAAGTTTTTTGTCGGGTAAATTCAGTAGAAACGCACCGAGGTTTTACTAAATCCAGATAAAGTTAAAAGCTCCTGCAATGGAGAAGGTAGCCATGGCAACCAGGGTTGTTCTGGTGTGTGATTGGTGGGTTTAACCCCGCCCCTTCCGTGTCCTCAGACCATCCTCCTGTCCCCGGACTTCTCCTGCTCTGAGGAGGTTTTGACCATCGTGTCTCTGCTGTCGGTCGACACCGTGCTCTACAACCCCCCGGCTCGACGCGACGACGTCCTCGCCGCCCGCAAGAAGTTCACGTCCAGCGAAGGCGATCACATGACCCTGCTCAACATCTACAGAGCGTTCAAGAAAGTCGGCGGCAACAAGGTGAGTCCAGATGAAGACGGAAGGAAAAAGATATGAACAGAAGTCTGTGGACACGTTGAATTCAGGTGTTTTGTCTGGGATACAAAACAACAATGACTAATGTCAGAATTTAGTTTTATTAGCGCGTTGACCCGTGGTTCCGGTCAGTGGATCTGTTGGAAATGGGATTTTCTTTTCAGAAACAAAAGAAAAACTATTGGTTAATTGATTTTCATTTTAGAATAGAAGAATTAAAATAGAATTTCAAAGCGTTTTTCTTTTTCAGTGTCAAAACAGATAAACCAAGTTCAAAAAAACTGATTGATTTTCTCTTTCTAATAACAAAAAAGAAAGTTACTATCTGACAGAAATGGAAAAACGGACCAAAAAACACCTTTTTTTTTTTTTTTTAATTTTCTGAGACCAGATATTGTCATTTTCAAGGAAAGAGCGCTAATGCCCAGGTCACAAAGATTCTTATGAACAATGGGTTTGTGCGAATCTTCCAGTTCGTATGAAATCTGGAGTTTGTAGTCATTCGCAGAGGGAGCATGTCTACGATGTCCAGATTTTGTACAAACCTGTCGTTCGTCACAGGCGTTTTTTGTCCGTTTTTCCATTTCTGTCAGGTAGTAACTTTCTTTTTTGTTATTAGAAAGAGAAAATGAAAAATCAGTTCATTTATAAAAATTTGGTTTATCTGTTTTGACACTGAAAAAGAAAAACGCCTTGAAATTCTATTTTAATTTTTCTATTTTAAAATGAAAATCAATTATTTACTAATTTTTCTTTGGTTTCTGAAAAGAAAATCCAGTTACCAACAGACACACTGACCGGTTCCTCACGGGTCATATTAATACTGAGTTCATAAATACGTCGTTTCTGTTTTGAACATCACTTCCCATCATGCAGCACAGTTCTGCACTTCCTGTCAACCAAGCAATGTGATGGTAAGGCTGTTGTATTCCAAAATGACTAATATCTCCCAGAATATTGGTTCTATGAACTTACCGTTTTCACTCGTCTGTTCATTGACCAAAAATACAGAAGTATGACAAACTGCAGCGGTCAGCCTTGTATGGATTTAATGTGAATCCCCAGACACACACAGAGTCCACTTCCATTTTATAATATATATGGACATAAATACTGGGACACATCATGTCTATAGGATCGTACACAGAAACATCAATATTTCCTTAAAGTTTAATGGTAGATTTTTCTTCCTCAGTCAGATGTGATGAAAGTAGATTGTTAGATGTGGTTAAAAAAATTATTATTTAGTCAGAACAGGAAAAATATTTTAAAAAATTAGAGGAAGAACATTTAGAATCAGAGTCATGGATAAAAAACTAAATCAGTGTTGAGAGAAATTCACTTAAAACCATCTCAAACCAAACTAACCAATGCAATGATATTTATTCAAATATAAAACTATATTTGGACATTAGTCCTTATTGTTTCATATCCCAGACCCTGTTTTGTCCACATACTGTTTGTCAGGATGTTGAATTGTCGTTAACCCTGTGTGTGTCATTGAAGGAATGGTGTCGAGAAAACTTCGTCAACAGCAGAAACATGGGTTTGGTGAAGGAGGTTCAGGCTCAACTCAAAGAAATCTGCCTTAAGGTACAGATACGACCCGTACACCTTAAACACAGTCACTAAACTCACACCAGGTCGAGGTTTTGGAGCCACGTCTCACATCACAAACAACGGGAGAAAAATCTACATTTCATTTGATTTAATACTGAATAAACAGCAACGGTAGTTAAAGTGTAAAAACACCGTTTGTTCATGTTAAAGTTTAAAACAGTTAATCAAATTTACTGCTTAAATGAAATATTAATATATAATATTCTTTATTCAGTTGTTAAAAGGTGTTTTGATGCTTGATGATGTCTAAAGTAAACGTTATAAGATACTAGATCCCAGATTTAATAGTTTTGTAGCTTCACTTTAATGGAAAATTCAGTTATTTATTCATTTATTTTAAGGATAAGATACAAAAAAACCTAAAACAAAGGAAACTTCCATGTAAATATGTTCAAAGTTACACAATCCAATATGGCCGCCACCCTGTGATGTCACAGTATGCAAATTAGATGAGTAAATTTACTCCCATCATGAACTTTGGGTCAAACCCAATATTTGTCTCATTTACAGGATGAATTTATCTCTAAACATTTCAGAGATACAGCTTTTTGACATTTGGTTATGAAAATGGAATATTTTATATAATATTCCATTTTGATATAATGTGAATATTTTGTCCTTATTTTATCATATAGATATGTCCTTATTTGTCCTAAAGGGTTTAATCCATCTTGGTTTTATTTCTTGACCCTCCTTCTTCTCCTCTTTCTTCTCCTTCTTCTTCTTCATTTCAGCTCAATCTGAAGCTGGAATCCTGTGGCTCCGACACCGGGAGCGTTCGCCGCTGCCTCGCCCACGGGATGTTCGTGAACGCGGCGGAGCTGCAGCCCGACGGCTCGTACGTGGCGCTGGACGGCCGCCAGCCCGTGTGCATCCACCCGTCGTCCGTGCTGTTCCAGGCCAAGCCGGCGTACGTGGTGTTCAACGAGCTGCTGCACACGTCGCGCTGCTACATGAGGGACGTGTGTCTGGTGGACGCCGACTGGCTGCTGGACGCCGCGCCTGAGTACTTCGCACGCAAACTGCACCTCGGAAAGAGCTAACAGCGGCGGCGGCGGCAGACGCTGGACCCGTTTACACCTACCTCGCAGACGGACGCGTGGCCGGTGTCGCCGCCCCCCAACGTCAACTTCCTCCAGGTTTTCTTGGGTTTCTTCTGCCTGGCATCACTTCGCTTCATTCGACCACGTTTCACACATGAACATGAGTCTTTTCTTCAGTATCTGCATGAATCTGAACAGGAAACACCTCATCACTGATGTGTTGACGTGACGGCGCTGCATCCTTTTAGATCAACGGCTGTTTATAGTCGCATTAATGTTATATTTAACCCTCAAAGACCTGGAACGATCTCTGTGGCCACTTCCACATTAACCCTTAAAGACCCAAACATCAGCTGGAAACGAAAACCTTCTACTGATGGAACTGTTTAATCCCTGCTGATCCACTAATCAGATCAATACGTGGAAATAATTGGTGTAAAATACAGTCTTAGCTTGATTATTCATAGGATAAAATGTAAAAAAAAAAAACTTGTAAAATGAGCAAAATACTTGAAAAATAAGGAAAAAATAAACCAAAAAACCTTGAAAAATCGTATAAAAGTGAACAAATCCTCCTAAAATGAGAAGAAAATGAGCAAAACTTCACAGGTTTTACTGGTGAATCAATGTTGTAGAAGATGACAGTGTTTCCATGGTAACTACAGAGCCTCTGAGTGTCCAAATGGGTCATATCTGATGACCATGAAAAGAGGAAGAACTGTATTTTACACCAATTATTGACATGGGTTGATAGAAGTAGTGGATCAGCAGGTATTAAACAGTTCGGATCAGTAGATGATTTTGGTTTTTGAGGGTTAACAGAATAAATACAGGGTTCTGGATGGTATGAAAAGATGAACTCTCATTTTTCAAGTATTTTTGCCCATTTTCTCCTTGTTTTTGAAGGATTTTGCCATATTTCAAGGTTTTTGGTTCATTTGGTCCATATTTTCAAATATTGAGCTCATTTTATTCTCATTTTACAAGTTTTTGTACATTTTATCTTATGAATAATTGAGATAAAACTGTATTTTACACCAATTAAACCATGCATTGATAGGATTAGTGGATCAGCAGGTATTAAATAGTTTAGATCAGAAGATGGTTTTGGTTTTTGAGGGTTAACAGACTAAATACAGGGTTCTGAATCCTGGATGCTGATGAACTCTTCTCATTTTTCAAGTATTTTTGCTAATTTTCTCCTCAATTTAGATGGATTTGGTCAAATTTATGCCATATTTCAAGGTTTTTTGGTTAATTTTTTTCCCTTATTTTTCCAAATATTCAGGTATTTTTATTCTCATTTTACATGTGTTTGTACATTTTATCAAATGAATAATTGAGGCAAAACTGTATTTTACACCAATTATTTCCATGTATTGATTGGATTAGTGGATCAGTAGATGGTTTTAGATGTCGGTGGGTTTTTGGGTCTTTAAGGGTTAAAATATCTCACACTTTCTCACATTCTAGAAAAGCTTCTCACAACATTTAATTTTTTGTGGTTCTGCAGGGTGTTATTATATATACACACATATTTATGCACAGGTTTATAATAAAAACAGTTGATGGGGTTTTCTAATCGTCATGACGACACCGTTTCTTCTTCTTCTTCTGCGTCTTTTCCACTGATCTGTCGTCATGGGTTGATGCAGAAGTCGCATGCCTTATTCTGCAGGTTCTCTTCTTTGCTGTTGTTGTCACGCCCTAAAACACAGACGTATGCAACGCATGAGCGCGGTCGCCAACGCGGTCGCTCAGGTCCTTCGTACTTCCACGAATGTAACCAGTCGATCCTTCTCACGTCTTTTTTACACCGGACTCAGGATTGTATGATAGAAGCTGATATTTCCTACTTTTGAAGATACCAAACTCCAGCGTGGAGGCCGTTTCACAGACTGAACGCCCACCGCTCCAGGTTTGGAATATTTTTGATTGACAGCTGAAAGTCTACTGTTTGATCTGCATGTTCTGATATAAAGTTTATATCATCAACATGTGACTCGTGTCGTTTCTGGTTCTGAAATGGAAAGAAAAGAGGATCCGGTGTGAGGGTACGTTAATTATTAACGAGTAATATTAAGATAAGATTAGACTTTATTGATCCCACTGTGGGGAAATTTCACAGGTGGCAGTAGAAAAAACAAAAATTGCAGGGAAGATAGAAAATATGCAGTACAAAACATGAAAAATATCTGGGTGCTTCTATGAAACTGGGTTTATTTTAGTATCTGTCACTTTTCCATCTTTTTAGACCCAATAATAAAAGGTAAATTCAGATATATTTCCCCCCAGGATGGACCTAATGATGACCTCAGATAAATGCAAAAAAATTATACTCTTGCTCTGAGCCATCCC
>JAPQRP010000008.1:20030673-20041145 GCA_037367295.1 Apogon hyalosoma | reverse complement strand
ATAACATTAGTCTACATCTGGTTTGAATTTTTAGCCCCATGTCCTGTTTTTAGGACCAGTTTCAGAGAAGAACCCATATAGAGAAAAAGAAAAAAAAACAAACTGCTGTTTATATAAATAGTGTTGGTGAAGCTCTTTTACAGGTGTAGTTTGTAAAGCTACAGCAGTTCATCATGGCAGTAGTTCAAATAAACTCCATTTCTACCCCTGGACAAATGGAGCTTGTAAGAACTATGATTAGTAAAAGTAGTTTTAGCAACTACTTTTTATTTTTCATGTGATGTCATGGTATGATCAGTCCTTCAAAGACATTCAGGAGGAAAGAAAAAGGGACTGTGTATTCAATGGACTAATACAATTTATATTACAAAAAATACATCTAAAAAAAAAACCCTTCGTTTCATGTTTTTGCCCAAAATTGTAGTTTGCAAACTGAGTAAAACTACGAAAAGTACTTCAACTGCCTGAGGCAGCACAAAATGAAATGACTGTAGTTGAACCATCATCAAGTTACACCAAATGGAGTTGAACTACATGTAGTTTAAGTCTCCCCAACGCTCATAAATATTTATGTAAATTTAGCTTTAATTTACAATATAGATGCACATGGTGTGATATGAGGGGTTTAATACTTAATATAATAATAAATACTAGTACTAATAGTAGGTAAGACTAGTACTATTGATTGGTGAAACTGACAGAACAGACACCTGGTGTCAACGTGTATCTGAGTGTCTGCTCTGATTGGTCCATCTAATGATTACTATTATTATTATCATCATCTAAATCATAAGAGGCAGGTATGGTCCATGAAAAGTAAAAACTCATTCACCAACAGTGTTTTTCTGGACCTTAGGCACGAAAGGCCAGATGTTTGATCATATATTTATGTTTAGTTCATGAATTATTAATAATGTTTTGACCATAATCAGCTCTTTTCATATGATAAAGCCATAACTTGGCTGATGTGATGGAGTATTTTACTAGTTTTATTCAGATATAAGTTAGTTTTGATCCATGAACCACATGGTTTTCAGTGTGATTCTACAAATAACACATAACATTGATCTTTAACCAAAAACGAGTGAGAAAACATAAGATTTACAAACTTCTGTAAGATCATAAAATGGTGACATTAATGAACTTTGCATGTCATGTTTATCACCTGACAAATGATGTGGCTTCAGAGGAAGAAAAGCACATTTCAGTTGAATTAAATGAATATTTGAGTAGGTTTTTCATTTAAAAAAAAAAAAAAAAAGCTCAGAAGTGTTTTTACAAACCTTGTAAATGTATTATGTCTTAATATCGTATTTCAGTTCCATTTAATAGATATATTTACTTTTCCACTTTATCTGATGGTCCTTTTGTCTGTCTTTCTTTCCACCATATGATAAACACATGTTCAATCCTTCCAGTCAAAACTCTGGGCACAAACAATCCTGCAACGCCATTATCAGCCACAAGGGGCGCTGTCGTTTATATTATCGTAAACTTTTTTAATATACAGTAATCTTTAAAAAGGAAATTTTCTTTTAATTTTTAATATAATAGGAAACTTAATAGTATGGGATGATTTCTGAATTAAAAGAAATAAAAATGGTTCAATTATTAAGGCTTTAGACTTCTACTTCCGGGTTAAAGGTCACAGTGAGAGGTCAACGCGTCCTTCCACACGTGTTTTCCCTGATCTTCCAGAAGCGGCGTCTCAGGGACCCAGGAGCTGCCTGTGTGTGTTCCGTTGACCGTATCCTGTCGTGTTTGTGCCCGGTAAAGTCATGCTGAAGTCGGTCGTCCGTGCAGTCGGATCCGCGGTCCGTCTCTCCGCTGCCTCCGGTTCTTCGGCCCGGGCTCTGCCGCTCAGCTGCGCGGCTCTCTGCGCACCCAGCTCGGCCACCATCCGGCCCTTCACCCGGTCCCTGTGGGTGCTCAGTACCGGCGGCGCCTCTTCGGGGTCCAGACCCAAACTGTTCAGCTCGAAGGTGTTGAGCCCGTCGGTGTCGTGTGGATGTGGGGGTCTGCACACGGAAGGTGAGGAGGATGAAGAGGAGGCTAAGCTAACTGTTAGCAAGTGGTGTAATGATGATGGAACAGGGAGCAACGAGATTCACTGACAGAACAGGGCTGTAAGGCAGAGTAGGAAGGACTAAGGCATGTTTTTATGCTGTTTGGAGGCTCATAAACAGTTGCCAGAGTCAGTGATAGGTGAATAAACCCACTGTAAAGGATGTGAATGTTTTAGATTCTGAATTTAGTGACAAACATGTTGACAGATTGTGTCCAAGTTCAGTGAAGGACATTCAGGTGGTTCATGTGGGGTTCAGGTCCACATTCAGACCAACTGGGTCTCAAACGGGTCAGACCAGTTTAAATACTAACATCATAACCTGTAAAATAAGGACAACTACTAATGTGTCTTGTGTGTTTTATGGAAATGTTCACATCTACAAACTATCCTTTAAATAAATATGAAGATCATGATCATTCTGAAATGTAAGAGAACTAGGTGCAATCGTACCAATATTCTGCCTCAGTGTATCATATCCACATGTGCATTATAATGTACAGATCACAGTGGATCTACAAATACACAAAACATTTAATAACAGATAGAATTTAACTTTAATCTGAGCTTTAATGAACATCTACGTGATCAGTGAATAAAATGTCGAAAAATACAGGATGTACACTGAAAAAACAAAAATAGAGAGAATAATGTTTTAATAAATGATGATAAATCACTTAAGAAAAGTTGAATATTGAGAAAAAAACTAATTTGGAAGTGCCACAGAAGTATCACTGAGTCTTTTATGTGGTAAAAGGTAAATTAAAATTTTAAATGTGATGATGTCAATAACATGTTTTTGAAGAATACCTGGAATATGAAATAACTTTTCATGACAAAGATATAGCCTAATAAAACAACCTCAGCGGGTTATTTTGACCCATTTATGCATCTAAGGTTTAAATAAAACCAATAGATAAATGGATTTAAATGTAATCTGATTACCTGTGTACTTAATATTGTTTTCCAACCAGGTGACAAAGCGTTCGGAGACTTCCTGTTCGACGAAATCAAAGAGGAGAAGAAAATCCAGAAGAACAAGAGTCTTCCTCAGATGTCTGGAGGTTGGGATCTGCAGACCAACGGCACCGAGGCCAAACTCACCAGGATGGTTTCAGGAGAAAAGTACGGCTGCAGAACCCGCCGCATTCACATCCTGCTTCTGTACGACGCATCCGTTAACGACGATTTGTGTTTTTTCTAGAATCACCGTCACCTTCAACGTCAACAACAGCATCCCTCCGAACTTTGAGGAAGAAGCTGAACAGGGACAACAGAAAACACCCGAAGAAGAGGTGAGTCGAGAACATGGCTATGTTTATACGTAGATGGGTATTTTTTGAAATGGAGAGGGGGAAATCTCAGTTTAATAAAAGAAAAAAAAAAAACGTGCAGACATGATCATTTTTGGAAAACTGTGTGTTTATATGGCCCTGTATATCTATACTGTCAAGAGCATGCCAGGCCTGTAGGTGGCAGTGTAGTGGGACGATCCAGTACCATTAACCAACCAGAATCCTGAACGAAACCTTACTTCCGTTATGAACATATGGAGATGTAGTTTTCCTGGTTCTGCGTCCGAGACGTGCAACCAATACGATATAAATGGATGAGCCAGTGACTATTTACAACCACAAACTGCTATTGTGATGTAACCAAGGGGATGAAAAGGGTTTGAACTCTGAGTCAGACCGTGTTAGTTCTGTAGTCGTTAACAGCTGCTTCTGTTTTTAATCCTGTTTTGTCTGTAGTTCATGTAGACCGCTGTGCACGCACGAAAATGATGACTTCATTTACCTTCTGCTGAACTGGACAGAACAGACAAAGGATAAACAGATAAAATAAACAAAATATGCAGTATGATAATGTGGAAACACTTCATAAAAGCCTTATTTAATATCAAGTAAATACACGAAGATCATGTCAAGCAGATGTAGTGGGCGCTAATTAGCTAAGATGCTAACGTTCGCTAGCATCAAACTTCCTTATTTTCTCATCTAATCCTTGTAACTTCACTTATCAGCTCCATCCTTTTCCTCTAAACTGGATCATCACATGTGAACTTGGTGGAGTATTTCTTTCGTCTGTCCAAGAATCTCCGTTTTCACGTTTCCTTCTGTTTACACGCAAATGCAAACACAGAGATCTGCTGAAATCTCCACTTTGGCCAGAGTTATTAAAAACCTTCGATAACTGTGCGTGTGCCTGTCATCGTGTAAATGATAGGCACAAATGCAGACAAAAACCTCAGTTTACAAATTCCCAGCTACGTGTAAACGGCCAATCAGTGGAAAGAAAATCAGCGGAAGAAAAGTGACGACTGACTATCACTAATATTTAACCCTTTTAAGACGTTTGTGTCTCCGACGACACATTTGGCATTTTACGACATTCAAATCACTGTAACTCCTGACCTGTTCTTGTGATTGACAAAATTCAAACAGTTGTATAGCTTTGTTATATATAATACTGATAATTAATGGACAGATATTGAAAGGAAGTTCTTCCTGGAAAAAAAGCTGCAAGAGAATTGGCAAAAAAGATGTTTTCTGACACTTATTGCAAAAACAACATAAATAAATGTAGGTCTGTTCTAATTGGAGTCCTTAAAGGGTTTGTAAACCATAACGAGTCACTTCTACTGGTTTCTGAATATTCTGTTTCCTGTTAACGTTCTTATGTTCATTTTGCCAAACTGATCCTATTTTATTCTTTACAGCCTGAAATAGTATCGACGCCAAACTTTGTGGTTGAAGTAACAAAACAGGCAGCAAAACATTCCCTGGTGTTCGACTGTCACTTTCCTGAAGACGAGGTAAGATCTGGAAAAAACAAACTCAACTCACACTAAAAATGACAAATAATTAAACAAACACTAGTGTAAACATGTACAAACAACTGCTCGCTCCTACCATATCGAAATAAGCCTTAATATGATCATGTTTCTGTCATAAATCCTTCTAAACAGTATTATTCATCTGATTATTTTCCTTTAGAACAGACTTATTTCTCTGCAGCTGCTGACGATTCCTTCAACATAAATGATTGAATTATTTCCGTATCGTCACCTCAAATCTATGACGGTGTGTTAGGACCACATCAGAAAATAAAAACACTGGTCACAACAAGAATAAAGTCGTAAAATATAGAGATAAAACCCGTAATTTTATGAGAATAAAGGTGACACAAAAGAGTCATAATTTTATGGGATTAATGTCATAATTAAAAACAGGTGGGAAAAATATAATAATTTATGGGAATAAAGTCGTACCCATTTGTCGCATAATGGAGAACTTGGAACAGTTTGTGAGGTTCTACTTTCATTTGGGGTTTACGCACAAAGGCCAAATGCTGAGCCTGTTAGCCCCGCCCACCATCAACACATTAGCATTAGTCGAAGGACGTTGAAGAACATTCACATGTTTGGGTTTGTTTTGTCATAAGAACCAAACCGATTTGGAACAAATTACAGTTTCTTTTATCACACTTTTCTCAAGTTTTCTGTTGTTGTTTCACCTGTGATGTTGAGAAATAAATATTCAGAATTCAGAAATGTACTTTTTTTTTTTTTTTTATTGACAAAATGACTTTAATCACCACACATAAAGACAGAAAGTACTGGAAACAGCTACAGTAGTATACTGGTACTGGTACTGTTCCAAGGAACCAAGTATCGGTAATGGTTTAAATGTGAAAGGTACCCATCCTTAGATAGAGATAGATACATAGATAGATAGATAGATAGATTAAAAACAAACTTATTAACTAATTATCAAGTGAAAAAATAAACAAAAAATTCACTAGAATAAAACAAACCACAATCATAAAATTGTTGGAAAAAAATAATAAAATAGGCAACAAAAACAAATAAAATGTCAGTTCGATACCAGTCAGTTGAAACCGGTACCAATCAGAACTGGGTCTGTTTTCCAGGTGAGTCACGGCGAAGGCGAGGACGAGAGCGACATCTTCGCCATCCGAGAGGTCAGTTTCCAACCCGAAGGAGACGCCGACTGGAAGGAGACCAGTTACACCCTGAACACGGACTCCCTGGACTGGGTAAGAACCACCAGACCTCTGATGAAAGACATTAAAATTGGAGCTATTTGATAGTTGGACCATGAAGTACACAGAAGGTGAACGTGGTCTGTTTTTCTTCTCAGGCTCTCTACGACCACATGATGGACTTCCTCGCCGACCGCGGAGTCGACAACACGTTTGCCGACGAGCTGATGGAGCTGAGCACCGCCATGGAGCACCAGGAGTACATCCGTTTCCTGGAGGATCTGCAGAACTTCGTCAAATGTCACTAACGTCTGATGGACCTCAAACGCATCAGATGATGGAGTGGACGGCGTGAACAAGGGTTTTACAGACTGAGGATGGTCCGTGAGGAGGCGTGGTCTTGGTTCACGTGTTAGTTTTTCATTTACTTAAGTTATAGAGTGAATATACGGAGGCGGGACTGTGACGCAGGATGTAACCATGGAAACAAACACATTTATGTTCAATATGAGTCTGGATTAGAGACTCGGGGATGATGTGATGTTTACGTCCTGGTGGAGTGGTCGTGTGGAGCCACTTCCTGTCCGCTGGGTCATGGTCCTTGGTGTCGAGAGAATGAAACGTCCTGTTCAATAAAATATTTGATACGTACAATCAGTTTGTGGCTTTTGATGACGTTTAATCTGATGAAGGTTTTGAATGTGAAGAAGAATTTAACAGAACCCACGTCAACAGAACGAGGTTTGGTCTGAAACAGGTGTCAAACTCATGTTCGTTCAGGTTCCACATGCAGCCCAGTATGACCTGTACTGGGTCAGAACCAGTAAAAATAACACAATAACCTATAAATAAGGACAAGAACAAATATTTCTTTGTTTTAGTAAAAAAAACAAAACATGAAATTATGAAAATATTTATATGTAGAAATTACACAATGTGAATGTGACAAAACTGAAATTTCTCATGAAAAATAAGTGCAATTTAATATTATGCTTCATCTTATCACTTTCTAAATGTGCATAATGGATCAGATCTACAAAAGGCACAAAACATTTAATAATAGGCATATTGTTGAAATTGCACTTTTTTAACAATATGTTTTCTTCACACATTTCTGGTTGTTCACATTTTATTGTTAAAGGATAGTGTAAATATTTTCTTTTTTTTTGTGCTCAAACAAAAAGAACATTTTGGAGTTCTCATTATTAATAGACATAATGTAATACTATTTTTTTTTTTCCACATTAAGCCAAGAAGAAAATTTGGAGTCCTTATTTATAGGCTGTGCTGTTATTTGACTGTAGATCAAACTGGTCTTGTTTGAATAATTGGGAAATATAGATGATTTTTTTTTTTTAATTAATTTTTGACATTTTCCAAATCCCCACTGATTTATAATGGGACACATTTCAAAGTGCTGTAACTTGAAAACAGTTGAAGATATTGATATAATTACTATTGGTAATCGATAGGAAGTCACATATGGGCTTTCATTTGATGCCATGACCTTTGACCTTGACTGACCTTGAAAGGTCAAACCCAGACTGTAGAATTTAGCTATCCAGCTAAAAACATGAACAAGCAAAAGGAAAAGAAACACGAAAACTGTCAGTTCTACAAGAAGTTTTTCTAAAGTCCAAAGACTAAATTCAACATTAACAGCATGTGCAAAACGATGAAACATACTAGACTGGACCATGGGGATCAGACCACATGGTCCAGCCTGATCCCCATGGTCCAGCCTGATCCCCATGGTCCAGTCCGGTCCACATGGTCCAGCCTGATCCCCATGGTCCAGTCCGGTCCACATGGTCCAGTCTGTTAATGATTGACAGGTGTTTATCACATGGTGCTGAACAGCCCGTCCTCCGGAGCTGCTCTGTGCGGACAGACCTCCCACTCCTCCACACAAACCCTGCACCAGCTCCGGGACCGGGAGGGGAAAGTTCACGGTTGGACCCGGAGACGGCGCACCATGTCGGCCAGAGGCAGAGCGGGTCAGACCCACGTCCACGACTCGTCGGACTCGGACTCAGAGCTGGACGGGGTCCCGGCGCCGCGACCGTCCGGGTCTGGGACCGGGAGCTTCGGTTCCGGGCCGTGCGTCGGGTCCCTCCCCCGGACCCAGGTGATCCACAGCGGACACTTCATGGTTTCGTCCCCGCACAGCGACGCGTCTCCGCGGCGGAGGAGGAGGAGCGACTTCGACACGGTGAACCGGACCGGGTGTCAGACGTACCGGTTCGGACCCCGGAGCTCCAGCCTCAGCATCGACCCGACCCTCACCCGCCTGTTCGAGTGCATGTCCCTGGCCTACAGGTGGGTCCGGATCCGCAGGTCCTGGTCCTGGTTTTGGCCTGGTCCGTCGAACCAGAAGGTCCAAAACACACAAAACCAATGCAGATCTCATCAATATCGGAACCGATAATCAGATCAATATCCTCTAATTAATCAGATGAAATGTTCTGCAGCTTTAATGACCCAGTTTGGTCAAATCCACTGGTTTTATTCTGAAAAGTCACTTTTACTCCAGTTTTATCTTTTCCCATAGAATAACATCTGTAGTTTCAATTTGTACATGATCAGTGGATAAAACACAGAAATATTGCTGATTTTTGCAGAAAAATACAGATAAAAGTCTAATAAATGGTGATAAAAGGTCTGAGGTCTGGAACAAACTAAACCTGTTCGTACTTCTGTCTGAATTCACAGTAAAACTGTCACTTTTTGCACAAATTAAAGGTATAATTGTGAATATAAGAACCACTGGAACATGATATACTGATTGGATATTTACTGATATGTTAGGGGAAAAAAAGGACAATGAGACAACAGTGAACATCAACTCCTGAAGCAATAATCAGATCAATAATCCTCCAAAAACTACATTAAATGCACTGAGCCTCTGCACCGTTTATTCAGGCACAACAATGACCCAGTTTGGTCAAATTTACTGGTTTTCTGTCCAGTTATATTCTGCAAAAGAAAAGTCAATTTTACTTCAGTTTTGTCTTTTCTTATAAAATAACATCTGTAGTTCCTATTTGTACATGATCAGTAAACAGAATAAAGAAATATTCCTAGTTTTTGTAGGAAAATGCAGATAAAATTCTAATAACTGGTGTTGAATCTGTAAAGCAACTAAAGCAGCTTAAATTCACTGAAAAAAACAAAACAAAAACAAAACAAAAAAACAGGTTCTGATAAATGAATCAGTTTTTGCACATATTCACAATTATATGTTTAATTCAAGAACCACCATTCACTCTCAGCCAAAAAAAAGATTGAGTCTTAATTATTTCTGCACATCCTTAATAGACTCACAACAAAAAAAAATCTGTTGTATTCACATAAATATTCCACTTTTACATCATTAGAGTTAATTCAACCTGTTTTCCTGCAGATGTGATTAAAACCTATATTTCCTAATTTTTGTCCTTATTTCCAATGAAGTTTTTATTTGATTTCGTTCAAAACAACTGGATTAAAAGACACACGCTTTGACTGGGGTGTGTTTCTGTAGACCATTTGCTTAATACTGAGGTCATTTGGCCAAAATTGACTCTCATACTCAAACTGAGACAAGGCATCAGCAGCTTTTCGCCTCCTACGACATCAGAAAAACCTCAAAACAAACCAGACGCAACAGACTTTTAAGGAAAAGTTTGGAAAATAACATCCACGGCCCAGTTTAAGACACAAGACCAGCCTGAAGTGTGTGTGTGTGTGTGTGTGTGTGTGTGTGTGTGTGTGTGTGTGGATAAGATTCACACCTCTGGTTAGTTCTGTTAGAGTCTGGGCTTGGTACCCAGTCTCGATATTTTGGGGGTTATGGTGAACCCCGCCCCCCCTAGGGCCACTGGAGCCTATCCCAGCTACTTACGGGCGAGGGGTTCACCCTGGACATGTCTCCAGTTCATCACAGGACTGACATATAGAGACAAACAATCACTCTCACATTCACACCTATGGGTAATTTAAATGAACCAATCAGTGCATGTGTTTGGATAGTGGGAGGAGCCAGAGTACCCGGTGAACCCACACAGACACGCCCACACCCCCGTCGACTATTGGAATTGAACCCAGGGCCATCTTGCTCGAGTGCTATCCACTGCCCCACCGTGTCATCCCTGTCTAAATATATGCTCTAAATATATACCACACACACATATCACAATAGCAGTTTGTACATTATGTCCTAGACCAGAGTTTTTCAACCTTGGGGTCGGGACCCTAAGTGGGGTCACCTGGAATCCAAATGGGGTCGCCTGAAATTTTTAGTCATTGATAAGAATTAAAACTTACTAATATAAAAAAAAATATATATATATGGTGAGTTGACAGAGACAATCCCAATCCATAACAGACATGACAAACTGTGAAGCTGAAACTGAAGCACTGT
>JAPQRP010000008.1:19994030-20007606 GCA_037367295.1 Apogon hyalosoma | reverse complement strand
TTAAGTGGCTGGGATAGGCTCCAGCGACCCCCGTGACCCTAGTGAGGATAAAGCGGGTTCAGAAAATGGATGGAAATATCAATAGTAACAATGATTACAGTAATAGTAACAACTGCAAAAAGTGATATAAGTAGTGATGATAATAATAACGTAATAACAACCATCATCCTCGTCATCTTATTATTCTTGTTTGTTTTACTTTAAAACTAAAGAAAACAAACTAAATGGAAATGGCACAGGTCCCACTGATAGAATAAAATCTGAATAAGAGCAAAAATAAGAAAACACTGATGAATCCGACAAATGTCTGATAGGAACAGAAATAAGAGAACATGAACGATACCAACACTTCTTTTCTTAATTCTTTGCTTGGTTGTTTTTATTTTTCCTTGGTGATGTCCGTTGTTTCTTTTCCAGCCCGGTTTGTCATCGGATAGTTTGTCTCAGCCGTCGTCGTCCAGTTCTCAGCCGGACCAGGTCCAGACCAGGTCCGAGTACCCCCCAAGGCCGATGCCCTGCGCCCACCAGTCGTACCCAGACGCCCCTGTTTCCATGGCGTTCAGCGGTGGCGTGGATCAGCTGGGTACCGCCGCCCCCTTCCTGTATCCGCTGCCCTGCCATAAGTTCGGCTACTACTCCCCGACCGGCATGACCTCCACCGTCATCACTCACACTGCCTCTTCCCTGGGGGCGCCAGCGTACCCCCCCCAGCCCATGGACGCCTTCACCCCGCCATCCTACACACCGGCCGCCGTGTCTGACCCAGTCCACGCCGCACCGCCCCCTGTTGGCGGCGCCCACTGCTTCACCGTACCCGAGCAGGTGGCGGCCGTCGGAGGGGGAGGGGTCAGGGGGAAGCACAAGCAGAAGACAGGAGGGGTGAGCGCCGCGGCCCCGCCCACCAGCTGCCTCGCTAAACTGCTGTCCTCTGGCGCCCGTGAACGTGAGGCAACAAACCACGAGTCTCTGTCTAAACAAACAGAACCAGATCCGTTTATGACGTTAAATCTGTGTTTGCAGGGAAACCTTCACTGGGGTTCGACGCAGCGCTGGTCACAACCAAAGGTCAAAGGTCATTGTCTCCTGGGTCAGTGGTGAGTTTGTCCATTAGACAACGACCATTCTGAAGGAAACTCAAGTACATAAAGACTTTTACCTACTTATATATACTATAGTGCATGTGTAAATGATGTAAATGTAAGAATATTCACATTTTTAAAGGATAATATGTAGATGTAAACCAAATAATACAAAACTAACAAAAATAAACAATATAAATAACAAAATTAATAAAATAATCAACAAATTGAGCAAAAATTCACAAATACTTGAACAAAAATGTACAAATAATTAAACAAAATTAACAAAAATGAACTTAATTAACAAAATCAACAAAATAAATAAAATAATGAACAAAATTAATAAAAACTGACATAATCAACAAAATAAATAATCGACAAATTGGACAAAAATGAACAAAACGAAGAAAATACATAACAAAATGAAAGAAAATGAACATAATTAACAAAATAAACAAAATTAATAAAACAATTGACAAACTGAACAAAAATCAATAAAATAATCAATAAAATCAACAGTAACAAAACCCATTTCTCAATAACCAGTAAGTCTTGGTTTCGTTTCAGTCCAGCGGCGCCGTTCATCCTTCGCCGCCGCATCACAGAGCCTCGTGGCCTTCAGGGATCCCAGTGCTGACGCCGCTGCAGGGCCAGAGCGCCGTCCTGGCCCACACCGGAGCCCACGGCGCCGCCTCCACGGGCGCCACGGTGTCTGCCCTCCTCAACCACAGCCCTGCCCATGGCTCCACCCACACCAGTACCGCCCTCCTCATCCCCAAAACCGAGAAACTGTCCCCAGTTCAACTCTACGGCAGCGAAAGGAGCAGTTTAACGGGTACGAGAACCTGAGGGGTCAAGGTCAAAGGTCAAGTTTATTTCTATAGTACAGTGTTATTGAAGCTTCCGTTAATGCTAATAATACTAAAGCTACATTTACTCCAGAGTTATTATAATATTATAATAATATCGTTTGATTAATTCATATTTTTTCTTCATTATCAGACAATTGGTACAATCATGCAACGTTTAGGTCAAGGTCAAAGGTCAAGGACAAGTTTATTTATATAACAGTATTATTGAAGCTTCAGTTATAACTGCAATATTTACTCCAATGTCAAACACCAAAATTACTATAATATTAAAATAATATTGTTTGAATAATTCATAGTTCTATATTACACAAACACACAGAGTTTAGGTTTATTTCTAGAGCACATTTAATGCATTATTGAAGCTTCAGTTAATACAATAATATTTGCACAAAATACTCCAGTACAAAACCAAAATCACTACATGGATTTTCTGATTAATTACTATTTTTTTCTATATCGTCAGGCAAATACATTTTTGGGAAGGAATGATCCCGGTCAGGTTCATAATAATTCATGAAGGAAAGTGTTAAAACAACAATATACTAAAACTGATAAAAACGGATACAAAATAACATGATAAATAAGATAAAAACATCAGAAACACAACCAGTAGATAAAATAAATAAATGTTACACACTTTCATTTAAATAATTAGTGCAAATAAGTGTGTTTTTAAAGGAGATATTTTAGAGATGTTCGACCTTTTTAGTCAACAGTAAAACCTGGACCATGTTGCAGAAGCAAAACACTATTAATATGTGTTTATTGTTTATTTGTTTTAGTTAATTTTTCAGCTCATCCAGGCCAAACGTCCCCACCAAACCCTCTGGACAAAACCTCCAACCCTGAGTCTCCACACTCAGGGTTCTCAGCAAATGCAAAACTAGAATCAACTAAGGTACAACATGTATGTGTGTGTATATATATACACACACATACACACACACACACACACACACACACACACACATACATACATGTGTTTATAATGCATGTACATGTATATTTTTAAGGCGTTAGTGTGTTTTTAGCGCATGTATGTGTGTTTTTAATGCATGTACAAGTATTTTTATGCGCGTACATGTATTTTTATGCATGTGTTTTTAATGCATACACATATGTTTTTATGCATGTACATGTGTTTTTAATGCGTGTATATGTGTTTTTCATGCATGTACATGTGTTTTTAAGGCGTGTACATATGTTTTTAATGCTTGTACATATGTTTTTATGCATGTACATGTGTTTTTAATGCTTGTACATGTGTTTTTAATGCGTGTACATGTGTTTTTAATGCTTGTACATATGTTTTTATGCATGTACATGTGTTTTTAATGCGTGTACATGTGTTTTTAATGCTTGTACATATGTTTTTATGCATGTACATGTGTTTTTAATGCGTGTACATGTGTTTTTAATGCGTGTACATGTGTTTTTAATGCTTGTACATGTGTTTTTAATGTGTGTACATGTGTTTTTAATGCCTGATCTCTGCAGCAGACGATGTCTCTGCTAAATCATCTAAAAGTCTGATGCAGGCCCTGACTGTTGACCCATGGGCCCAGTTTCAGTTTGATGTTCATGTTTCTGCAGCAAACAGAGACCAGACGGATAACCCACATCTCAGCGGAGCAGAAGCGCCGGTTCAACATCAGACTGGGATTTGACACTTTACATAACCTTGTGACAACACTCAGCTCTCAGCCCAGCATAAAGGTACTTTAAAAGGATGTGTGAGCGCTTTACAGATAGATGTGCTGAAAGGTGGCGGTGGTGGCGTCTCCAGGGGGACGTTCAGCTGATGTTCACTGATGAAACTGAAACTACAGACACCAAACGTTAACCCATGAAGACCCAACCATCCAGAACCATCCACCGATGTAACTTTAATACCTGATGATCCACTGATCCTATCAATACAAGGACATAATTGGTGCAAAATCCAGTTTTACCTCAATTATTCATAGGATAAAATGTACAAAAACTCATAAAATCAGAATAGAGTGAGCAAAATACTTGAAAAATATGGAAAAAGTAACCAAAAAACCTTGAAATATGTCATAAAAGTGAGCAAATTCTTCTAAAATGAGGAGAAAATGAGCAAAATACTTGAAAAATTAAGAAAGTTCATCGTTTCATACCATCCAGAACCCTGTATTTATTCTGTTAATCCTCAGAAACCAAAACCATCTACTGATGTAACTTTAATACCTGATCATCCACTGATCCTATCAATACATGGAACTAATTGGTGCAAAATGCAGTTTTATCCCAATTATTCATAGGGTAAAATGTACAAAAACTCATAAAAACAGAGTAGAGTGAACAAAACACTTGAAAAATATGGAGGAAAAAAAAAAAAACTAGAAATATGTCATGAAACTGAGCAAATTCTTCTAAATCCACTCAGCCGGACACCATAAATTTAAATATGTATTTAAGAAACCAATATCAGAAAATGATGAAAACTATGAAATAAAAACATTTTAAATGCTGATAGTCGGATGTTTTCTCACATTTGAACATATTTTAATACTAGGTGTTACTCACTTTATGGAGATAATATGAAAAAAAAGCCCTTTTTTTAAAACAAAAATACTGTTAATTACTTATTTCTCCACTGATTTCCTCTCAGACCTGTTACTGCAGATCAGGTTTATCCACATCAGTGAAGTTACAGTAACGGTTTGAATTCCAGTGTAAATACAGACACTGATGCGTGGTGCGTTCACTGTCTGCAAAGTAAGTTGAGGTATTGATGGTGCTGACGGTGACTCCTCTGTGTCCTGATCAGATCAGTAAAGCCACCACCCTGCAGAAGACGGCCGAGTACATCAGTAAGATGCAACAGGACAGATCTCAGCTCCACGAGGAGGCACAGAGACTCCGAGAGGAAATCCAACTGCTCAACTCGGCCATTAAGTGAGTCCACGCAGCGAACGCTATTTATAAGAACAACCACTGCGGGTGGATGGGTGGATGGGTGGATGGATGGATGGACGGACGGATGGATGGATGGATGGGTGGATGGGTGGATGGGTGGATGGATGGATGGATGGATGGACAAACAAATGGATGGATGGATGGATGGATGGATGGATGGATGGATGGACAAACAAATGGATGGATGGATGGATGGATGGATAAACGGATGGACAGATGGATGGATGGATGGATGGATGGATGGACAAACAAATGGATGGATGGATGGACGGATGGATGGATTGGATAACTTTATTGACATTTCATTGCATGACTCAGACACAGTACAAACCAGTGGTTCCAGGCTCAACAAACCCCGCCCCTCACACGTATTGTATCTTATTTTGTCGTCGATCCAGCTGATGTCATCATGTCAGTGCGTGTGCTGATGTCATATCAATTGTCTCTATATATGTGGCAAGTTTGAAGTAAATTGGAATGAAATAGATGTTTTTATAGACATTTGAAATTTCACTAGTTATAAGTAAATGGAAAAAAAAAAATTCTGAACTTTGACCTACTTTTCCCAAAATGTAACCACATCGATTCTGAATCACTGGCAATCTATAAACCCAATTTGGTATGAATTCAACCAATAATTTTGCTGCTAGAGTGTAAACAAACAAATAAACCAAACAAACTGAACCAAAAACAGTAGTAAATAGTAGTAGTAGTAAATATCCAATCTTAATCTGTAAAAAGTAGTGTGTGGATCCTAAAAAAGAACTGTTTAAAAGTCTATATAAGGGCAGTCAAACTCATGTTAGCTCAGGTTCCACATTCAGCCCAATATGATCTAAAGTGGGCCAGACCAGTACAATAATAACAGTGAAAAAAGTAAAATTACATTATGAAAATTTTTACATCTACACGTTTCCGTAAAAATCTGAATAATATGAACAACTTGAAATGTCAAAAAAAACAAAATGCAATTTTAACAATATTCTGCCTGTTTATCATTTACACGTGTACATTATAACTTACATTACAATTACAAATACACAAAACATTTCATAACAGACAGAATATTGGTACAGTTGTATTTACTTCTCTTCAGACATTTCAGGTTGTTCATATTTGTTCAGGTTATTCACATTTTTTGTAAAAGGATAGTTTGTTAATATAAACATTTTCATGTAATTTAACTTTTTTTTTTTTTTTTTTTTTTTACACAAAAACAAAGATAAAATCTGCAGTTGTCATTATTTATAGATTATTATGATAACATTTTACTGGTTCTGATCCACTTTAGGATCATATTGGTCTGTATGTGGAACCTGAACTAAAATGATTTTAACATTATTTATTGTTAATATCTTCAGTGTAATTTTTGCATGGTTTGAAAGATAGAGGGATAGTCGTGTTAAAATTGCACTTATTTTTTATAATGAATTTCAGGTTCTTCTTGGTTGATTAAATTTTTTAAAGTGTATTTTTTAGATGTAAACATTTTCATGATATAATTTTTGTTTAGTTTTTTTTTTTTTTCTGTAAAACATAGTGAAACGTTTGTATTTGTCACTATTTATAGGTTATTGTGACAGTATGTTCCTGGTCGGATCCTCTGTAGATCTTATTGGTCTGAATTTGGATGTTACGATGGGATGTTGGTTCTGTGAGTTGCTGTCGTTGATATGATGCGGTGACGCTCTGCTCTGATCGGTCGTTTTCGCTTCAGTGTTTGTCAACAGCAGCTTCCGGCCACCGGCGTTCCCATCACGCGACAACGCTTCGACCACATGAGGCAGAAGTTCCGAGAGTACGTCCAGGCCCAGACGCTGCAGAACTGGAAATTCTGGATCGTATCCTTTTTCATGGGATGTTCGTCAGGTCCAGGTTAAAGACGGCGATGAGTCCCGGCGTCGTCTGCGTCTGGGGTTTGATTGGTAACATCAGTACAAACGCGTGACACTGAGGTGGGAAACACTCTGCATGGTCCTGGTTCTGACAGGAAACAAGAACCGACTTAACTTTAAGCCTTACTGCAGGTGCACTCTATACAACTCCTTATATGGACATCCTGGGGGTGTGGTTATAGGTCACATCTTCAGATTTTATAAAATACATGTTTTCATCTTGGAAACCTGAGACATGATAGTTTCGAAAATCCTCAAAGACACAGGTGTGGAATAAAACTGACCCGCCGAGGGGTCCAATCTGACCTGTGGGATGAATTTGTCAAATGCAGTAATTACACTGAAGATATCAACAGTCGATGATGATGAAATAGTTTTAGTTCTGGTTCCTCTTACAGACCAATAATTTCAAGTGGATCAGGCCAGAAAGTACTCTCATAAAAATAATGACAAATACAAACCTTCTCTTTGTTTTGGTGTAAAAAAAAAAAAAAAAAAAGTAAAATTATGTGAAAATGTTTACATTAATAAACTATCCTTTCACTAAAAAAATGTGAATAATCTGAACAAATATGAACAACACGAAATGTCTTTGCATGAATCAGTGTAATTAGACCCATATTCTGCCTGTTATTAAATGTTTTGTGTATTTGTAGATCCACTGTGATCTGTCTGTTATAATGAACATGTGGAAATGATAAACTGAGGCAGAATATTGGTACAATTACACTGATTTTTCCTGACTGATCTCATGAAATCGTCTTGTGCGTCACACCAGTTCTCGTGGCATTTGGCGTGCTGTACGTACGCATTTTCATCCTATCGCGTGTTATTCGACGCCATTTGATTGTGTGTCAATTTACGCCAAGATCTCCGGTTTGCATACCCCCAACCGTTAACCCAAACCGCTAATCATGTGGTATTTGACACGGTGTGAACATACACGTGGAAAGCTTATAATGCGTACACATAACACGGCAATTAAAAGCAGCGCGTTATCTGTACGCAGTTCATGATATCACGTTGATTTTTCTAAAAAAAAAAAAAAAAAATTCAATTTTTTCATATTATTCACATTTTTAAGGAAACTTAGTAGATGTAAATATTTTCATAATGTCATTTTACATTTTTCACCATTCTTTAGTGGGCTTGAGACCAATTTTTTGTGGTATTTGTCTTGTCTTGGTCTCGATACCCTTCAGTCTCGGTCTTGGTCTTGACTACGACACTACTGTTATTATTTTACTGGTCTGGCCCACTTCAGATCATATTAGGAGGATGTGGCCCCTGAACTAACATGATTTAAGGCCTGTTTTTACCACGGTTTCACTATATTTTATTTACAATTTAGTCATTTTTTTGCTGTAGAAAAGCATCTCCTGCTTCTGTTGATGTCCCACGTGATTGAAAGGTTATTAATAAAATGGTGACACAAACTGTGAAATAAAAACAGTAAAATAAAATAGAAATAAAAATACATTTTAATGATACAAATAATAAGGATGCTAATATTATATTTATATAATTTTACATTAAACAAACGAAAAACAAAAGAAATAAAATCAGAAAAAAGAAAAGATAAAAGTATTCCCAGGTATGGTAACTACATGGTCTGCAAACATCCTTCATCTTCTTCAAGCCAACACCATCATTTACTAAAAACACACAAAAATACATTTATAAGGTGAGTTTGACAGTAAATAAACACCATAAATCCACTGATAAAGCATCACAGTGTCATATAATTCTGACTGTGACACGAAAAATGACTGGTTTGTTCAGTATTTTTCATCCAAAAGCCTTTTTCGTTGCGTCTAAATGAACTAAAACACATGCAGCGTGCACGTTTCCATTTGGATGGAAGCAGAGTTTATGCAGTAAGTGTCCGAACCTTAACTCCCACAATGCACTTTTCTCATCTGTGTATAATCAGGCAGATCAAATAAACGACTGTATTAAAACTATGTAAATGTAGTGCGTAACGCTGGGCTTTAATGACCATCTAATCTCTTTGTGCTTCTCTTATCCTGCAGCCAAGATGAGCAGATTAGGTGGGTTTTATGGTTTTGTTTTTCACCTGAAGGGCCTTTAGTCATACATTTATCAGGCTGATATTCTCATTTAAAAACACACACGGTCCTTCTCTGCTGTTGAGTTTTTCTTGGGATCATTCGATATTAAATGTGTTTGACCCCATCAGACAAAAGGCTTTGTGGAGGAGGGTTTTGTTATTGCTGCTGGTTGATTTGTTGGATTTTTACTGAAATTATAGATAAATACTTTGCAATAATCTCTATTTCAGACACCGTTTGATGTCATCCATCTGTTTTCTGACACTCGACCTAACCTCGGTTCTGTAAAACTCTTGGTTTTATCATTTGTTTTGCAGATCTAGGAAGGTTTTCAAAGCCGACCGTATTAGACACAAGTATTAATCGAGGTGAAACACTTCTTTCTGTTAAGACTATCGATGCCAAAACAGCCTAAGTAATCCTCAAAATGAATAATAATGAAGAAAGAGTCATGAAATAGGTAGGAAAACGCCAAGAGGCAGCATCATAAGCAGATAAAACATTAAAAAAGAACCAGGGAAACAAATAATATAGTTATATAACAAGCCATAACGGTGCTAAAAGAGAGTATTATTTACAGTATTTACAGTCATTTATATTTTTAAAAGAGTAGCTATTAACAATAATAATAATAATAATAATACATTTTATTTGTAACGCACTTTACATTTTTAAATTAAAAACCTCAAAGTGCTAAAAGAACAATAAGAACATAAAGACAGATAATACAGTTTTACAACATGTCGTACCAGTGTTAAAAGAAAGTACACTGTAAAAAGTAAGACACTGGATTACTGTAAAAATTATTTTGTTCAATTGATCACATGAGAAAATTAATTTGAGTGAAACAAATTTAATTACACTGAACTGAACATTTAATTGAACCAATGCCAACAAAAAAATTAATCCAGCCCCACGGTGTATTACTTTTTACAGTGTCCAGTATATACAGTATGGTAACGTGTTAAAAATAAGATCACACCTGAGAAAATTAATTTGAGTGAAACAAATTTAATTACATTGAACTATATATTTAACTGAAGCAATGCAAATTTTTTAAATTTTAATCCAGTTTAACGGTGTATTACTTTTTATAGTGTACAGTATATACAGTATGGTGACGGGTTAAAATAAGTTCGTCATCCTTAACTCGGCATCAGTTCAGCATCATCATCGAGCCCCTGTTCGAGTCATACAACGGGATGGTGTCGACAGCCAGCGTGGAGGACCTGTGTCGCTCCACCCTGTCATGGTTGGACCAGCACTGCTCGCTGCCCGCCCTGAGGCCCAGTGAGTCCCCCACCCCACCCCCCAGATCTAAAATGCTGATGGATTCCGATGCTGTAGCTGTGGTTGTCTGTCTTGTGTCTCCCCTCAGTGGTCCTGAGCTCACTCCGCCTCCTCAGCACCACCACCACCATCCTGACTGACCCCGCCTTACTGCCCGAACAGGCCACCCTCGCCGTCACCCAGGGCAACGCGGCACCCGCCCTGGACCACTCCTTACAACCGCCCACTCAGGAAAACATCCACCCGATGTGAAGCTCCATCACAGAGACTCTAAGGCTCCGTTCAGACTGCAGCTAAATGTGGTCCAAATCCGATTTTTTTGCCCATATGTGACCTGTATCCGATCTGTTAAAGACAGTCTGAACAGCACTAATCTGATTTTTTTCAAATCCGACCCAGGCCACTTTCATATGTGGACCTAAATCCGATATGTATCATATTTTGCAGTGTGACTTCAGTCTGAACGGCCAGGTCGCATTTATCCGACCTTTACGTCACTGAAATGCGACAAACATCACAATTCTGCGTCCCAGGAGCGTTACTTCCGTAAACACAGTGTGTGTCGGCGTGGTCATGTATTACGTCAGGACCTCTTTTGCGTATGCGTGTCACTTCATGGTCACATTCAGTTCATACTCAAAACTGATAGAAGTCGCATTAAATGTGGAATTTGAATGAGATTTCACCAAAAAAATCTGAATGGCCCGCTGTCTGAACGTAGCCCTGTTCGCAGTCTAATAAAACTCACCAGCTGCAGAAAGAATGTACTCCATGTCTCCAAAAAATAACAATAACTATATGTGATCAATAATTGAATCTGATCAGGGTTTAATATAATAAAAAATGTACCTGTAGTTAAGTGTTAAATAAATTGTCTTGTGCAGAAGAACGACTGAAAGAGATGTTTAGTCACAAGTCGCTTTTCCATTGGACATATGCGCAAAACTACCGATATTTAATAAATGTCCAAAAAACAGAAGTGCATAATGTCATTTTTTTCATTAAAACACAAATGCGATGATTTGTTTATTTATTGTCGCGAGATGACACGAGAAGTCATTCCATAAACATGACGACAAACATAAATATGGGTTGTTTTGAATCTAGAATGCTCGTCACCCCTCTATTCCGTATGAAATTAAAAAATAGAACCCAGGATCTTGTAGTCCAACAGCATATTTAAAGACATTAATTGACATTAGTTTGACCTTTCAAGGTCAAAGGTCACCAAAGGTGACACCAAATGAAAGCCCATATGTGACTTCCTATTGCCAATAGTAAGGATATCAATATCTTCAACTGTTTTCAAGTTATAACTCTTTGAAATGTGTCCCATTATAAACCAATGGGGATTTTTTTTAAATGTCAAAAATTCTTGGTAGACCTTACCCCAAAGATGTTCCACAACAAATACAAGTCATTCTGACTGACGGTTTGGGAGAAGAAGATGCTTGAAAAATTGTTTACAGATGACAGAGAAATGACAACTGACCCCAAATGTCCATCAGACTAAAAATGATTGGGTTTCCTGGTGTGTCCACACATACTGTGCCATGTTTGTTTTAAACTCTTCTTCTTTTGTTTAACATCCATCAACATCCGTTTTTTGAATTGCATACAGATAATATGCCACTTTTAATTGGCGTGTTATCAGTACGCATTATAAGGTTTCCGCCTGCATGTTAACACGCAGTTAGTGAGATGAGCGAGAGTTAGGGTTAGCGGCTAAGGTTAAGCTTAGGGGTTATGGATATGTAAACCGGAGAGCTTGTTGTACATTGACACACCATCAAATGGCGTTGAATAACACCCGAAAGGATGAAAATGCATATGTATAGCACGCCAAATGTAATAAGAACTGATGTGACATACAACGCGATTTCATGAGATCAGTCTGTCATGTGACTCCAGTTGCACAAAAAGGTCTTTCCATTGCAGTTGTGTGTGATATACCAATTTCACTATGCCTGAAAAACTATCTCTTGCAAGTGCAAAAACTTTTCATTGAAAAATCTGACTTTTGGTGAAATTGTTTTTTTTCCATTAGGCAATTTTTTATGCGCAAGTTATATTCACACAATTTGAGGGTCAATGGAAAAGAGACTACTGTGTTTGATAAACATCTGGATTTTCTTATTATAATAAAGTAGCTTCATCAGCTGTGTTTTTTTCTTAAGCCTTTCCTCTGAGTTTGTCTTTGTCCAAATGATTCTGTTTAATCATGGATATTTTCTTGATAACTCACATTTCCAGGTATAAAAGCTCTTCCAAACCTCGGCCTCTATTAGTTAAAAGTAGAACAAATGAGCATTAAAAGCCTCAGCGTTCAGCCTTTGTGAATCAATCTGAAGGTTGGATTGCATTGGTCTTCAGTCAATAAAACATATATTTTTCATATTTTCACTCGTGTTTTTCTGACAGAACAGCTCAGAGTAAGTAATGTGATTGTGTTTGTACCAAAACATCAACTAAACTGAATTTATGAGGTTGGAATGGTTGAAAAATGGACATAAAAGCAAGATGGCAGTGATTTCTATATTTACTTTTATTTTATTGCAGATGTTACAAAGACAACATATTTAATACTTTCTCTGGTTAAAAGTGTTTTATTTGTGAGTCACCGTCTATTTTCAGTCAAATGGAGCGGTTTAGGACCAGTGACCACAGCCATAGAGCGAGAGAGTTGCGACATGCTTTAATGTCACCCCTCTGATGATCACATGGTTCATGTAAGCCTCAGTAGTTCCAAACAAACGGTGCTGTCATGTTCTTCTATTGGACAGACAGCAGTGAGTGGGTTAATGCAGGTAAATATACAAATAAACTACACACAACGTATGTTTATAACCATTGTGTCTCTACTGTATTTATGTTTGTGTCAGTTGTGCTTTTGAGTCGAGGGGTTGACCACTGAAAGGACTGACTTCATTATTTTTACATTTAGTCGTAGCTTTAATGAGCACAGGATAAATAAAACTGCTGACAGGTGTGACATGAAACCATTAAGAAACATTAACAAATGAGAAGTAGAATCAAATAACTGCCAAAGTGGACCCATATTTGTACCCCAGTGAGTGACACTAATGATCAGAGATTGGACTGAAAAAGACACTGTTTATTCATTTTTTTCTGCTTTGATATCCTCCTGAGACCCAGCAATGCATTTTTGTCCTCTGTAGGGGACAAAAGTTTAACACTTTTACGTAAAAAATGCTGTCCTTTGCAAAGCACGTTCTGTTTAAAAATAAATACATAAAAATAATTAAAAAATGTATCTAAAAAAACTGTTGGATTTCCAATCAAGACAATTGTTTAATGTAAAAAGCACTGGGGGTTATAAGGATGTACAAGTATGTGTATGTGCATATATGTACTGGTGTATATATGTGTGTGTGTGTATGTAGGTGTATGTATGTATATATATA
>JAPQRP010000008.1:19872027-19904793 GCA_037367295.1 Apogon hyalosoma | reverse complement strand
CGAGCAGACCCTGACTCCTGGAGGATGGCCGTCTGCCTTGACCAGTTGGGAGAAAAGAGAGAGGGTAAAGGAGGAGAGAGAGAGTATATATGGACTTTGATTTGGGTCCATGACTTCTGACCTTGAGTGACCTTGAAGGGTCAAACTCAAGGCCTTGAAAGTCTACATTTTAACAACCTTCTCTGAAACTGCTGGTTGATTCATTTCTAACTTTTTATGTATCTTCTTTGGGACAATGTCTACAAAGGTTGTTCACAGTATTAAGAAATTTAGATTTTTTAATTCTTAACGAATTTTTGAAACATTCAAAATTTGCCTACTTATTATTTTGTCCATTTTGTTGATAATTTTGTTCATTTTGCTGATTATTTTGTTCATTTTGGTGATTATGTTTCCATTTTGTTATTTATTTTTGTCCATTTTGTTGATTATTTTTTCCATTTTGTTCATTTTTATTCATTTTGTTGATAATTGTTTTCATTTTTGTTGTTGAATTATTAAAAATGTGCTTTTCCTTCCAGATATCAGTCTAGTTCCTATTGATCACTGATAGAAGTCATATATGGACTTGGATTGAATGAGCTGAGTTCTCCTCCAGTCAAAGTCCCGCCCACTTCTATTGTTAGGTTGATCTGCATCCAGACCACAGGACTGGAACATAGAACTGAACCTGACAACCTCACACATTCAACTGGTACTGACCCACATAGAACAGACGCTGACGTACAGGGACGCTGGGACTGTTTTTATTCTATGATGAAATGTCCAGGACACGTCCAGGGTGAGCTCCGTCTTCACCTGTTGAATGCTGGGATATGACCCGGTGACCTTCTCTAGGTTCATTAAATGACTCCACTCAGTGTTAAATGTGCAGATATAGTAATAATATTATAATATAGTAGTAATAATAACCTGTATTTACTCAGTGGTGTCAGCAGATCCGGTCTGGTTTCTATCTCCTCAAGCCCCTCCCCCCTCTGACAGTCGAAGAAACAGACATTCAACGAAAGAAGACATCGTTGTAAATAACAGTCACGTATTAAATATGACGTGTGAAGCGGATGAATCATCTGAGGTCTTTAGTCACAGTGATGAATCAATGTCATACATGGTTTATTTAATCAGACGTGTTGTTTCTTTTACTGCTTTGATCATGTGCATCCTCAGTCAAAACTCCTCCTCCTTCATCCATCATGTGCTTTTAATGAGCGTTTTAAGACAACATGAGATCAGTTTATAAGTCGACGGATCATGGAGGTTTAGGAACTAACTGACTTATACATTTAAATAACCCACATATGATGTTTTAGGTGCATTTTATCAGAGAAAGCAACAATATGCAGCATCATTGACGCCGTAGTTTAATAATGTCTTCGTTATCCTCGTCCGTGCAGATGCACAAACATTTTTTTTTTTTTTTACAGATTCTCTTCTTGCAATAATCTCTGTTGTAGTGACATAAACACTATTTATGTGAAAGTTTTACTTTTGTAAAAACAGGACATCACTGCCAAACTAAGATCAGTTTCTAGTGAGGATCAATGAGGAAAAAATACAGAACTGACTAAAGTCTGAGCTTTGACTCATCAGATACAAAACCACACTAATGTACATGACAACACTTAGGCCCAGTCCCAGTTCACCCCTTGGCCTTCCCCCTTACCCCTCCCCCTTCTTTTGTTTAAATACATTGTCTTTTCTCCTCTGAAATGAATCTTACAACGGTGTATTAGGGCCATATAAGAAAATAAAAACACCTGTCACTACGAGAATAAAGTTGTAAAATATTGAGGAAAAACCTATAATTTTATGAGAATAAAGTCGGATACAAAAAGTCATAATTTTACGAGAATGAAGTCAGAAAATTATGAGAATACTGTCGTCATATAATGAGAATAAAGCCATAATTTTACGAGAATGTCATAATTAAAATACAGGCTGGAAAAAATATAATATTTAGGAGAATAAAGTCGTACCCACTCGTCGCATAATGGAGAATTTGAAACATTTTGTGAGGTTCTACTTTCATTTGAGATTTACGCACAAAGGCCAAATACTGAGCCTATTAGCCCCGCCCACCATCAACACATTAACATTAGTCAACTTTGTCTTTGAAGACAGTTCGCACATGTTTGGGTTTGTTTTGTCGTAAGAACCAAACGGATTTGGAGATAAGTGCCTCTTTTGTGGAGGAGGAACTGACTGGAAGTGGATGGCTTAAGCTCATAAAAGTACAACATTATTTTTGTTAAATTAGGAGTTGTTTTTCTTTAACTATGGCTTTATTGTCAAAATATTACAACTTTATTCTGTGATAAATGTTTTTATTTATCCTATGTGGCCCTAAAACCCCAATGTAGAATCTGCTTTATGTGGAGACTCTTATTTTCTGTTAAAAGCTGCAGCTTGAAAGCTCATCACAAACTGTTTCAATAGTGATTCATTTATTATTACCCTGGACCCTGAAGGGGAGGCGAGGCCTGTTGTTTTTCATTTGATTTGTTTGTTTGTTTGTTTAACACTGTAGCAGCAAAACTATTGGTTGAATTCATAGAATAAACGTCATTACATTTTGGGAAAAGTAGGTCAAAGTTCAATTTTTTTTGGAATTTTTCAAAGCTTTTTTTCCCCATTTACTTATAATGGGTGAAATTTCAAATGTCTATACAAACATCAATTATGTTCCAATTTACGTCAATCTTGGCACATAGATGGAGACAATTGATGTGACCTCAGCACACACATAGACATGATGACATCAGCTGGATTGATGACAAAATAAGATACAACATGTGTGAGGGGCGGGGCTTGTTGTACCTGGAACCACTAGTTTCATCTGTTTGTGATACAGATAAAGTCCGTTTGTCGTCCAGGTGTACATATACTCAGGTGAAATGCTGTTCCTTGTCATCTTTCACTCCAGCCCTAAAGGTCCCGACGCCACGACAACGGGATGCTGCTGAGCCGAGCTGAGCTGCAGGCTGGTTACCCTGGTAACAGTTGCCGTGCAGCAGGACCTTGCTAGTCTGACTCCTGAAGCAAAACCATCAGAGCTCCCCAGAGTAAACCTGGCCTCCTCCTGTTTCTCTGTCCTCTCTCTGCTCCTTCTAACCACATTCTCATCACATGGAACCTTGACTCCAGCGGTTCTGCTCTGGTGTTTGAGATTGAAATGCTATCGAGGTTTATTTAAGCTGATAGCGCAGACACAGGTGGCGTTATCTCCACCTCTGCTCATTTGACGAGGTGAAACACACCAGACCTCGATGGCATTGATATCTCTCCTTGCACTGTTGAGTGTTGGTTGTAGTGGGTGTGGGCCTCCGCTGTGAACTAAAAGTACATTTGGGAGCTAACAGCTAATTACCTTCCACAGGGTGGCTATTAACACGGCAGTCTAAGAGCTTCAACTAACCACTTTGCATTTCTCTGCTGTGGTTTTACAGCTCCGTCTTTTTAACACAACTGCTCTTTTCCAGGTCATAAATCTGACTCTGAACCTAACATGTTTATTCTCCTTTAACTGACACCGACCGGTCCTTTAATACTAACTGAGAGATGTTAACCATGCGGCCCGTGGGCCAGAACCGGCCCCCCAGAGGTTCCAATCTGGCCCACGGGGTGAATTCACAGAATGCAACAATTGCACTGAAGAATCGAGGGTGTGGAACTGGTTTTAGTTCAGGTTCCACATATGGACCAAATGTGATCACAAGTAAAATAACAGCATAATAACCTGTAAGGAATGCCTCCAAATTTTCTTCTTGGTTTAGTATGAAAAAAATTACATTATGTCTATAAATATTAACAACTCCTAATTTCCCTCTTTGTTTTAATGCAAAAAAACATTAAATTATGAAAATATTTACATTAATAATGCATGAATGAATGAATGAATGAATTGTTTATTTTTATTTGTACATTAATCATTGCACTTAGTACAATAATTATAATAAAAATAAAAACCAGAAAAGGAATATTCTAGAAGCAAAAGCTTATTTAGTGCCTCTCCTTTTCCTCTGATCCACCTCTTCCTTTAAATTAAATGTGTACAGCTTCAAGCAACAACAAAAACAGATCTACCATCTCAACTGAATATTCCTGAATGATTTTATACTAAAGGCATTTTTTTTAACTTTTTCACAGAAGTAAACAACTTAAATTCATTAAGTCCATCCCATAATTTCACACCAACAACCCAAATGCATCTATAGTTCACATTTGTCCTCACTTTAGTCCATTCACAAATATAAAAACCTCTGAAATTAGAATTACTCTCTTTTAATTTAAAGAAATCTGGGATGCTATTTGGAACAATATTATTTTTTAATTTATAAATCATCCCTAATATTTTTATGTAAACAGTGTCCTGCAATTTTAAGGTTTAAGTTGAATGAATAAATTCCTTCTTGCTTCAAAATATCGTACCTCATAATTATATAATTATAATAAGCTATCCTTTAATGGTAAAATGTGAATAACCTGAACAAATATGAACAACCTGAAATATCTAAAGACAATTAAGTACAATTTGAACAATATTCTGCCTGTCACTAAATGTTTAGTACACTGGTAGATATGATCCATATGATAAGTTAAGGCATAATATTGTTGCACTAATCTTTCTTAAGAAATGTCTTTTTTTTTCCAGGTTATTCACATCTTTTTTGTTTGACTAGTTTGTAAATGTAAATATTTTCATAATTTCATGTTATTTTTTGCATCAAAACAAGGACAAGTTTTGACAAGAGTTGTCATTATTTCTAGGTTATTATGTTATTATTTTACTGGTCCAGCCCACTTGAGATTAAATTGGACTGAATGTGGCCCCTGAACTAAAATGACTTTGACACCCCCGCACTAACCCGTCCACCCTGCCGTCCTCCCGTGTCTCCGTTAACGTCCTCTTTTCTCGTCCCCAGCGCCCGGAAGCGGCCCATCCCCTACTACCGGCCCAGCCCTTCGTCCTCCAGCTACGATAGCAGCCCGTCACGGTCCAGCCGCAGCCGGAGCTACAGCAGCTACAGCAGGAGCCGGAGCCACAGCCGGAGCCACAACCGGAGCCACAGCCGGAGCCACAGCCGGAGCCGGAGCTGGAGCCGGAGCCCGAGCCGGAGCTGGAGCCGGAGTCGCAGCCGGAGCCGGAGCCACCACACCTACTACAGCCGCAGCAGCTACGACAGCCCCGGGTTCTGATCCGCAGAACGCCAGGCGCTCTGGAACCCGGGGCCTCTTCCAGCTTAAAACACAACGTCTTTCTATAGCAGAGCCTGGATCAAAGAGAAGACGTGTATTGATGACGCACATTGATCTGATTGGCTTCCCCTGTTCATCTCTACCAGGTTCTCAGTGTCCAAACAGAATGGGTCGAGCCTGTAGAACAAATCTGTACGTTAGCACTTTGTTTCTCTTCTTCCACAAAGCAACCAAAAATGAATCGTTCAAAAAATAAAGCTATATATAAATATGTACCTATATAAATATATATATCTATATAAACTAAAAAATAGGGGGTTTTTGGATTAGAAGACGACTGGAAACATCTAACTGTGCATTTTAGAAAATTGGACATTTGGGGGGTTTTGTCCTCACTTGATGTAATCAGATTCATGGAAGCACAGAGATCAACGAAGACGAGAACAAACAAGGAGAAAAAGGGAGTGTTTTTTTTTTTTTGTTTTTTTTTACGATAAACGCTGTATTGTATAGGTTTGTCTGTATAGATGTAAACTCTCGGCTTTGTAAACTATGCACTGTATGTTCCATCCAGTCCAAGGAGGTTTGTGTGATGGAAATTCAGCATGATGCATCAGGGCAGAACGCCTGCTCGAAGGACAGGACCTGCATCTGACCTGTACGGTACGTCGGCCGCCACGTATCGAGGTGAACGGGACAGAAAAACTATGTATCGTGTACTTTTACTCTTCCCTGTTTCGATGATTATGTTGGTTCTGCTAATCCTGATGTGTATGAGTGTGTATGTACAGGAAAACTGTCTGCAAAAAGAATCCATGCACAGATTTGTGTTTACCACGACTATTTATACGACGACGCTATTTATTGGTTTATTTATTCTTTTATTTATTGTTTAACTTATTGACGCATCCTGTGTTAAGGATGAGATCAGTGCAGATGTTTGCACCGCTGTGTTCATGATGCTCTGACTACAGAGTCTCCGCCCACGACTGCCATTACGACATCCAAATCCAAATATGAGACTGTTCGGAGAAATCTGATGTGTTTAACGGATCTCAAACAGCTCCACCTTTGAGTCTGTTATTCTGTGTTATCCTGCTCTAATGGGTTCTGTTGGAGGTGCCCTGGTTTCCGGTGTTAAGAGGAGAACCCTGAACGCATCACGGAGCAGAAACACCTCCATCTACGACACAGTCAGGGATCGCCGACATCACCCCCCCATTCGTCCGGTCTTACGTCACTCGCACGGCGTTTTGTCCCAGGTTTAACCCAAATATGATATCCTGCAAATTAATTTATCCAAGTATAGCATCGGCCCTTTGTTTCTCAGTCATTCTTTGTAGTGTAAAAGTTATTATACCTGACAATAAATGAAAACAAATGGGGAATTAATCAGATAGTGTCTTGTTTTTCTTTTGGAGGTCAGTTTTTCCTTCAGAGACAGTGTTGGGAGGTTATAAATCACAGATCAGTAGGTACCTGAAGAAATGTACAAGGTTTTTTCTTGATTTTCAGAAGTTTAGAAGCCGTTCTGTTTCAAGTATTTGGAATTCATTTTCCTGAAATCACCAGATTCCAGAAAATGTTCCTGACTGACCATGTCCTAATTTCAGAAAATAATGTTTCCAGTCCTGTCAAACCTAATATTTGTATTTTATGTATCAATTTTCATCAGTTTTGTCCTTTATGAAGATATAAGTCTGAATTTTGGACAAAGAAAAAAATAGTAGTTCATCAGATTGGTCATGCATCATTAACCACAATAATAATAAATACAGCTTGGTGATACTGTGATTTTATTCTTGGTAAAGTGTAACTGGGACTCACTGTTTAATCATTGTAGGTCAAAGGTGATTAATAGGAATAAAAAGAGGAATATTTCTGGAAACAGAATTATTCCAATTTCATGGGTAACTGATTACTGACTGTATATTGTCTCAGTTTCAGTTTAACTACCTGTTATGCTCATGTTCACCTACAGATGGCAGTGATAGAACCTCCTACCATTAACACATGACTGGATGTTCCTCAGAGCCTGGAGTAGGAGCTGTTTAGGGCCTTTGGAGTGTGTGAGTGTGCATGTGTGTGTGGGGAGGCAGTGTAGAAAGGTATATGTGACAATAAACATACTGATAGTATGTGTAGAAACTTTTAATCATCACAGTTTTTATTATGTCTCGTTTGTGATGTTAATAAAGGAAAGGCTGTCACTGAACTGATCTGAGAGCAGCTGGATGTGACTTCATTTCATGTTGTGGATCACGGGCAGATGATGTTTGTTTTCTCCTGCATCTTCCTGAGTGTCTTAGTGGCTTCTCAGACATTAAGATCCAGCTGAAATGTTTTTAACTGGACAAACCACCAGAGAAGTCCTTAAAATATTAACGTAAACTTTCATTAACCCCCTGCCTCATTCAGGTTCTCATTCATTTATAGTTTATCAGCTCCTCAGTGATACATGTGAGTCTTTATTGTCCTATTCTGTTTGTTGTGTGAACATAATGTCATGTATATTTCATGTGCCAGTATGTACACTGGACTAGTCAGTTGTAAAATATACTATTTTCATTAAAAACTGAGTTCACTTCAGTATCAGTTCTCTCCCATTTTTACTAATAGAAAAGTCAATCAATCAGTTTATATCAAAATGATTACAAAGCGTTAAAATCGATATTTCATTTACAAGTTACATTTTGTAATAGGACACCCCAGAAGCAGTCTTCAGCTTATGAATGGGGTCCTTTAAACATGTGATAAGAGACACAATTTACATTATAATCTCTAATAAATACAAATGTTCTAAATAACTATAAACATATATTGAAATATTTGCCTATCAACCTAATAATTGTTCATTTCCTTTTCCTGAGTCCTATTGTAGGCAGCATATTCCAATTTTCTCAGATAATTTAATAGTCAGACATGGGGCTTTATCCACATAAATAAATAGTAAAAGTGAATGAGATTTAGGGATGATGACCAATAGTGTAACCCTAATATCACACAAGTAAAAAAGGTAACCATATTTAACAAACTACTTGTCTTTGGAACATTCTACCATCAAAATGATGTCTATCAGATCCATATATCAGGCTCAAAATTAAATTTATTTGAGCCCTGTTGCTATGTAACAAACTTAACACAAATCTCTCCAAAAGACTCAAAAACGAGTGGGAAAATAAACAAATCACAATTGTGATACAATAATGTTATTTATCCATAAAAGCATTCTATTGGTGCATTACTACTATATTTCGATATGTTTAATCCACTTTAATTTATCCACAGCCAAGGTTTCAGCCCCTCTGACCATGCCCACTTAGCAGACAGGAAGTGAACTGTATTTTATCCTTCAAGAAGCAAAACTGTATTTTAAATGAAACCACTCTGAGGGAGAAATGTTTTTCTTTTTATCTTTGGTGTCATGTAACTCCCAAAGTAAGGGAAACTCATTTCAAAATTGCATGTTCAATTTAACCTACTAATGATTTTTTGCATACAAGATTTCATATTGATATGGATCCCTGTGTTTTTTGTTCATCTGAAGCAGAAACCATTGAACATTTGTTTTTTAATTGTTCACACAGCATTTCATTTTGGGCTGATATTCATAGTTGGTTGTCCTTAAAAATTGGAAATATTCCATCTTTTTCTTTATTTGATATTATTTACAACATATATGGATTCTTTAGATGTAAACATCAACGATATCGTCAACCTTATTATTATTTTGGGTAAATTTAATTTTCATTGTTCTAAGTGGAAAAACACAATCCCCTCCTTTAATTTGTTTAGATGTAATTTTATTAATTACTACAGATCTATTAACTTTATGGAAAAAATTTCAAACAAAGCCAGAAAACTTTAGTTTATCTAAGTCCTTGCTGTTTTAAATGTATCTTGCCTTGGTCTTTTGTGCTGTAATGTACTGTCACACACACACACACACACACACACACACACACACACATATATATATATATAAATTCTGGTCTGTTTGTTTATTTTGTTTCAGATATTTTCAGTAGTTCTATGTTTTACAATTCCACCATGACTCCTTTTGTATTTCTGTTTAACTCTTCTGAAATATTGTCCCATTCTAGTTTATTCTAGTTTTGTAAATTGCTTTGTGCCACAAAAAAAAAAAAAAAAAAAAAAAAAAAAAGTATTTTAAAGGAGGAAATTCTGGTGAATAATTCATGGTGTTTTTGTGATTCATAGTGGTCAAATAACAATGTGTGTTTATTTTAAATATGTTACATAGGTTTAAGTTTGATTATGAGTTGGCCTCTGTTGTCACGTGAGCACGTCAGAGGTCAGAGGTCAGATTCGGAGGCAAACCGGAAGACAGAAAATGGCGCCAAGAAGACAATGTTTTACTGTGAGCAGATGTTAAAGAAGTTAGAGACGTAACGCTGTGATTCCAGTTTATTTGGTCATGTTGGACTCTGGGATAACACTACCAAATGTAGATTGGCATATGAGAGTTAGAGACTGTTCTGCAGCCGAAGAAGAGTGTTTTTACTGTGAACGGCTAGTGGCGCTAGACTAAGCTAAGTGTCACCGTCATCAGAAGGACGCCACTATTTTCTTCTGCCGGCATACAGTGATTGTTGTCCGGGAAAATTTGGGTGGATTTCCCGGAACAGCTGCCCAGAAATGTGGATGTTCTGTTGCCGTTGAAGGTGTGTTTTCCCACCGCTCGTTGTTGCCGATGGAAGGTGAACTGTTGACTGGATTTCAAAGAAAAAAAAAAAAAAAAAAAAAGGTAAATCAAGCTAGTTTAGCCTCCAGTTCGAAAACTAGAGTGTGAACTTATCTGGGTGAATCTGGGAAAAACAATCAGACAAAAAGTAAACAAGACTGAACCATTTAAAGACTAAAATTGCCTGGTCGGTTTGTGTTATTTAGAGTTATTATTTATGTTATGTTATTTATTGAGGTTTGTGGCAAGGCAAGTTTATTTGTATAGCACTATTCATTTCAGAGGGCTTATAAAGGCATACAAAATCACAGAAGAAAAAAACACTGATATTACGTTAACATCAAAAAAGGGAAAAAGACATTAAAATCAGAGATAAAACGTGACTTTAAAATGCATTCACAAAATAAAAGAAAGACGTTAATATATTAAAATCTTGCATTAAAATTAAAATAGAATAAAGTGAGACATTAAAATAAAAAATTTATAAAAGTTCATTCAAAAGACAAGATTGACAAGAGTTTACTCATAAGCACATGAAAAGAGGAAGGTTTTTTAACCTGGATTCAAAAATGTCAAGTTAAATTGCTATAAGCTACTGCATTTGTGGTAAGATGCTTGATTTGTCATTTACTTTCGACAGTTGTTATACAAAGGAAGGCATTTTTAGCATGTCTTTTAAGGGGAAAATACTTTATTTAACATTGCACAAAGTATTCAAAATTCACGATGTTTTCTTGTCATATTAACAGGATTAAGCGTTGCAGTTGCTCCATGACTTTCTTGTCTGCTATTCCTTCTTCCACAGAACAATAAAAGGTAAAACATAAAGAATAGAAATGAGTATAATGAAGAGGGCTAAGTGAGTTAGCAGTGACTGGGTATTGAATACAAGGCACACGTTAAATCACATTGTTCACTGCCCAGCATTGGATATTTAGAGCAATGGCTGAGGATGAAAGAACAATATTGTTTTGTTTTTTTTTATCAGTGCATTTTTATTAAGTCTTTCAAACTTACAGAAAAGTAAGACAAACACTGAGATATATAACAAAGGTATAAGACGCCACAAAAGAACAAAAAATAATATAAAGGGTTTCACAATGTAATTACCCAATCACTTTGTACACAGCACACATTGTCTAGAGTCAAGGTGCATTGTCAGCTGTTCTACATAAGAAATAAAAGGATGCCATTCCACATTAAATTTCCCCACTGATCCATTCAATGTGTATCTAATCTTTTCAATCTTAACGAAAAACATGACATCACATATCCATCTGCCAAAGGAGGGGGGTTTGTCATTCTTCCAATTTAAAAGAATGAGTCGCTCTGCTAAAAGGGAGGAGTAGGCTATACCATTTAATTGTGGTCTTTGTAGAGGGACATCTTGTACTGGTACGCCACAAAGTCTGATAAAAGGACAAGGGGTCAATGGTCAGATCCGAAATTGCTGAAGACACTTAAAATATTGAAGAGCAGAATGCATTTAGACTTGAACATGACCAAAAAGTGTGAAAGAGAGTAGCAGGTGCTTGTCTACTTCTGTCCCAAACAGGATTAACCCCTGGGTAGATTTTGGATAACTTTAGACATGTGAAGTCGGTGTACAATCTTAAATTGAATAAGACTATGCCTTGCACAAATAGAAGTGGAGTGGATTCTTTGAAATATACTTAGCCACTGATCATCAGTAATATTTTTGCCCATGTTCTTCTCCCAGTTTTCTTTTATTAATGTCAAAGAGGAAAGTGTCTATATTGTTTATTGTATATTCTAGCTTAACTCTGGTGTACAGTATTAAGAATTGCAGCATAGTGATAAGTGAAAAAGGTGCTGGCAGTATGCAACCCTTGTCACTTTTCCATTGGACATATGCGCAAATCTTTACCGATATTTACTAAATGCTGAAAAAACAGAAGTGCGTAATATCGATTTTTCCATTAAATCACAAATGCGATGATTTGTTTATCTATTGTCGCAAGATAACACAAGAAGTCATTCCATAAACATGGCGACGAACGTAAATATTGTGTTGATATACAGAAAAATTCATTATTATTATATATTACCCCTCTATCCCGTACTAAATTAAAAAATCATTTGGTTTCCTGGTGTGTCCACACATACCACGACATGTTTCTTTTAAAACTCTTCTTTGCTTGTTACATCCATCAACATCTGTTTTTTTTTTTTTTTTTAAATTCCCGTGACTCTAGTTGCGAAAAAAGGTCTTTACATTGCAGTTTTGCTTGATATACCAATTTGCCACGCCTGAAAAATCACCTCTTGCCAGCGCGAAAACTTTTAATTGAAAAAGGAGAGTTTTGGCAAAATTGTTGTTTTGCCTTTAGGTAAATTTTTATGCGCAAGTTATATTCATGCAATTTTAGGGTCAATGGAAAAGCGTTGACTGGTTAATGTGTTCCCACATGAGCAGGTGGTGAGAATTAAATTTTATCTGGGCGTTCACTATAACTACACCCATGATGACCACAGGACAATGAAATGTAAAAATGTGCTGATAAGGCTTGATAGATTTTGTTAATGTCATCAATGTGGCCAGATGTCGAAGGACTTTAGCATACGCCCAAACTTACAGAAAACACCCACATCTGGTGCACACACAAACCAATGAATGGATTACTCTATTTGTAAATAATAAAAGTATTCTGATTGTTTTTTTGGGTTTGTTTGTGTCACAGCTGATGAACATTTATGAGTTGATGACTGTGGAATTTATATGACACTTTGTCAGAGACAAAATGCAGCTTATGTCAATAGACTTAGTTTATAACTAACTCAAAGACAACATGATATCAGATATTTTAGATTGGGGCTGGTACTGATTGATTAATTTTTTTTTTTTTAACATTAGTTCTCCAACAAAGAACCTGAAGAGGACAGGAGCCCAGCAGACACTACTAGCTTAAGTTAACCTGATCAGCATCCATGAGGACCTGGAGCAAAACCTGTTCACTCACTCTGCCTTCATCTCTGACACTGGACCGGACCCTGAGACCTGGTAGGACCAGTTGAACTCAAACGCAGTGTATAAGTTATTTTTTATATAACTATTAGAATCATACAGAGAAAAAAGGTGGAAGAATGAAGAGCTTGAGGAGACAAGGGTTTTATCATAAACTAAGTTAATTCATTTAACCATGAAACAAACATAGAAAGGTTAATTAACAATAGCTTCAGAGCTCGTGTTCACAGCATTTCATTCTGCAGAAAACTGCTGACAAGACACTGGGGTGAAAAGGAAAAACTACATTATACAGGTTCAGAATGGAATGGGATAGTTATGTAATGAGGACTGTCGGAGTAGTTCCATCCTGCTGCATTGTTTGACTCAGGCTTTCTCTACAGATATCTCCAGGTGTTGATATTGTCCTTTGGGTTGCGATTAGAAGCTGTAACTGTCAGTGTATCCAACAGCAGTAAACTATACCGAACACTCAGGACTGGAACCCTAGACTGTAATTGTGATGACAAAAATAAGTGCACTCATTATTTACCACAGTCCGACTGTCTCTGAGTGTTTATTCTGTGTTCATGTGCTGCTCATAAATCTCTCCTTATGAAGAGAACACTAGCAGGATACTTGAAACATTTATTTAAATGTGTACAGATCGATGATCAGTCTGTATTTAGGTACTTGTGTTTAGGTGGGTTTGGTTCCGCTCTCCAGTGTAAACTAACTACTATTACTCTAACTGTGTTACTTCTCTCACAGTATCCTGGAACAGTGGTTATAAAGGGGATGGGGTGTTCAATGCATGTGATTGGTATGAAAACTGGCACCAGATACATCAGATTACACCAGATCAGCCAATAGGAATATTATGTGTCATTTAGTAGTAATAGTCAGTGTTCAGCCTGTAAAAAAATATTCAGAGGTTTCATTACTTTTTAAGTTCTGATGTTCTGTTGAAAGTTAACTTGAGCTTTGAATTGAAGTAATTTAACAAAGCTTAACTACAGACTTAAATTCTTTGGAAGTTTATAACCTCTATGTACAGTTTTCTAAATGAGAATCTGAATGTTGTGAATGTTCTGAGTTCACAGTTAAAAAAAATACCCTGATTTTAAAAAAAAAAGAAAAAAAAAAGAAAATGGTGAATTTATGTATTCTCTCATAAAACTAAATAAACCTTTAACTGGAAGTTGTTCAGATGAAAGCCTAGATTCTGAATTAAATTATGCTTGACACTTGACGTCAATTGATTCCAAATAAACGGGTTAATAACTTCAGGGCAAAAACCGCCCTTTAAACTTAAGGTTGAGACAGTTGAGTAAAATGAATAATGATGCTGAGATGCAATATGTGTAAATAAATGAGTATTTTACACATTGATGTCAATTCTTCTTTCACAGATGTAACCATTTTCATTCCAAAAACCTACAAATATGTAAGAACATTCTAGTCATTCTTTTACAGATGATGTCGTGTGCATTGATCAGGTTCTATTTGTTTGGACTTAACGTGGAGATCCACAATTACACACTGTGTTAAAATATGCTGCTGTAAATACAAAAATAACAATTTCTTAGTGTTAGAAGTGAAATACTTGCCGTCTCATGCTGTGATTGACTTTCTATCTCATCCCATATGAATTATCAAAGTGGAAGAATCAGTGTAAAGTAAGTTATGGTGATTTAAAATGTACTTTTATATATTTGGAAACATCAGGTTTTTTGGTCTCAGGCTGAAACATTCTGTGAACTCCTGAACTATGTAGATGTACCTGCTGCTTTGTCACCAACATTTCTTCTGATTTATATGATAATTTAATTTGTTTTGCGTCTGTGTGTTACAGCGTTGTGTGTATTTAATGTCCTGCTGATTAAAGCCTAAACATTCCTGCACCGTATGTCACATCATACACTTCACATTATACAGATCCATGTTAGAAATAGCGTCTCTGTCATATCTATGTCTGGTGTTCTGTGTGATCACAAGGCCGGTCTAGCTTTTCAGAAGCTACCTAGAGTCTTCTGGATCTTAAGGACATCCAGGGAGGGGGAGGGGGTGGGAGGGTAAACGGCGCTCTGAGCAGCAGCTGCTGCTGGGGAGGGCCTTCCTGTTGGATTCCATTCGCGTGTTACGTCTGCCACAAATAGATATTCTCGTCCTTTCCTTAGATATGTGAGGGGAGTGAGTTGACGGGGTTTGAGTCAGGGGGGAGGGGTCTGCCCACAGGGGAGGGGTCTGTGTGTATAAATCCTCTGAGCTGAAACGTAGACAGCACATTGGGAAGCATTTCCAAAGAGGCCTAAGGGCTCTTCATCTGCAGCTCAGACAGGAAGACAGGAACCCTTTACCCATCAGCCATGGCAGAGAGGCGTATTCCGTTCACCCTCCTCCGAACTCCCAGCTGGGACCCCTTCCGCGACTGGCACCAGAGCAGCCGCATCTTTGACCAGACATTCGGGATGCCGGCGCTGCCCGAGGACTTTGCCACATTCCCCAGCACCCACTGGCCTGGGTACCTGCGGCCCTCCATCCTGGCCCCTGACATGGCCGCCATGATGTACCAAAGCCCCATGATGCACACCCCCAGTCCCATGATGGCTGCCCAGCAGGCCCGCGCTCTGTCCCGGCAGTTGAGCAGTGGCATGTCAGAGATCAAGCAGACTCAGGACAGCTGGAAGGTGTCCCTGGACGTCAACCACTTCTCACCTGAGGAGCTGGTGGTGAAGACCAAGGACGGAGTCGTGGAAATCACTGGTAAGTCTGTTTCTCTTTTATTCAACCAGAATATCACAGTTTTTTTTAAAACAACAAGCCCTCTACATATGGATACACGAACATAAAGTACACACATCCATGCACAACAGGAAAAAGTAAAGAGAGAAGTGGGGAAAAAAACCCTCCCAAAATAAGCCTCATTCAACCCTCTTTTAAGGTAAATTCTTTCTGCTTCCACTCCTACTCAAGAGTTGAATATTCTCATAATTTAAATAACACATTTGAAGGCAATTTCCTGTCCTGAAGCATTATTAAACCATGAGCTCACTTATTAAACAGCGGTGTAATAACATCTACAGTGTAGATAACAGTATGTCTCATTTAGTGCAAGTTATGAGAACAACTCCTGCTGTACAGAAACAACAAAAAAACAGATTAAAAAAGGCAGGAAATGTTTCTGCAGAGTCAAACACAAGCCAGATATCTCTCTGCAGAGTTGCATAACATCACGAAACAATATAGTGAACAGACTGGAGGGTGGGGCTTTTGGACGCACGCCTGCTCGATGCTAAACAATGAGGAATTCAACATGTGGGAGTCAAGTCCTACAGTAGTTTAGAAACAAACACTGGAGGAAAGAAAACTGATTTAAAAACAAAACACTTTCACTGCTTGGCATGAAATGTTTTCATCGTGCACCCCTGCTTGTGAAGGAGCGAAGCCAAATGTGAAAACCTGAATAAAGTGAGGAGTGGATCATATAAAAGCTCAGCTCTTGAGGCCTTGAGCTCTTTTTTCTCCCAATCAGTCTTGGCCTTTCTTCTCTGCCATTTCATAAAGAATTGTGCTTGTGGATTTAGCCGTGACTCAGAGTATTTTTGTGTGCTGCATTAAAAGGAGTTCTGGATGTGGTCCAGGTCCAGGATCTGACCACAGATGAACAAAGCCCAGGGTCAAGTCCAAGTGGATTTCACTGCCTCACATTAATGATGCCACAGGAGAACACTGAGCCCGTTTACATGACCATAAAAGTCAGATAACTGTAGTCATCCTAATCTTACTGTGTGTATATATCCTATATTACTTGTATATATCCTTATTTGTTGTACATATTTCTCATCTGTAGTATAGTTAGCTTTTGTATATTTCAGTAGTTTTAATAGTCCTTTAATAGTATATGTATATTATTTTATTGTGTAGTTTTTTGCACTTGCCTAAGTTTTTCAGTATTTTATGATAATTTTTACAATCTTTTTTTTTTTTTTTGCACCAAATGTTTTTGCTGCTAGATTGATTTTCATTGTCCCTTGGACACTAGTCCCTTTTCCTTTGGACATATGCACAAAACTTTACCTATATTTACTAAATGTTGAAAAAACAGAAGTGTGTAAATTTGGTTTTTCTATTAAATCCCAAATGTGCTGATTAGTTTCTTTATTGTGGTAGATGTCAGTAGAAGTAATTCCATAAATATGAACATAAATATCTGTTGTTTTGAATCTAGAATGCTTGTCACCCCTCTATCTCCTACTAAATTCTAAAATGACTGGGTTTCCTGGTGTGTCCACACATTCCAACACATTTGTCTTAAACTCTTCTTCTCTTGTAACATCCATCAACATCTATTTTTTTTTTTCTTTGTACGCGTGACTAACTGCAGGAAGGTCTTTCCATTGCGGTTTTGTGCAATATACCAATTTTGCTACGCCTGAAAAACCACCTCTTGCCAGTGCAAAAACTTTTCAGCAAAAAATGACAGTTTTGGTGAAACTGTCATTTTTCCATTAAGCAAATTTTTACGGGCAAGTTATATTTATGCAATCTGAGGCTCAATGGAAAAGCGACTAGTGACAATAAAGGTCTGTTCTATTCAGATCTGATGCGTTTACATGCACTTCAGAAATGCAATAATCAAACCCCTGGTTTAGATGGTTCAGTCCATTGGATTTCTTTTGGAGTTTGTACGTATGTAGTGATGGTAGAATCAAACTTCCTGTTATTGTCTTCAATGCATGTTTGACTGCGTCACTTCTATTTTTTTTTTGTTTTTTTAGAATTTCTTTCTTTTACTTCTGTGCAGATGTAGAAGAATGAAATAAATCAGATTGACAGGTATACATGCATGAAGACTTCAGGGGGAGAAATCCAGGTGTGTTAATCTGATTTATCATAATCAGAGTATTCTGTTTACATAATCATTTGAATAATCTGGTATAACTCCATAAATCAGATAATAATTAGAGTATTCGTGTGAATGTAAACACGCTCAGTGATGACAAAAGTGTAGATGACTCTAAGGCTACGTTCACACAGCAGGTCTTAATGCACAATTCAAATTTTTTGGTGAAATCCGATTTTTTTTGTGTGCTTGTTCATATTCCACATTAAATGCGACTTCTATGAGTATTGAATATGAACTGAATATGACCCTGAAGTGACCCGCATGCACAAAAGAAGTCCTGACGTAATTATGTGACCACGCAGACACGTACTGTGTTTGGGTAAGTAAATATGTTTTTCCTGCCGCTCCTCCTCCTGGGACGCAGAATTATGACATTTGTCGCATTTCAGTGACGTAAAGGTCGGATAAATGCAGTTCAGACTGAAGTCGCATCAGAAAATATTAGATATGTATTGGATTTAGGACCACATATGAAAGTGGCCTTGGTCAGATTAGAAAAAATTGGATTTGTGCTGTTCAAACTGTCTTTAACAGATTGGATACAGGTCACACATGGGCGGAAAAAAAAAAAAAAAAAAAAGGATTTGGGCAACATTTACCGCAGTCTGAACGTAGCCTAACATGACTGGACTCATTGGGTTTTATTGATGAGCTTTACACAAACAGCACTTCATATATTCTCCTCAGACTTCTGCCCTCCTCGTGTACCATTTCATGCCTTCTCTAAACTAATGCCCCTTCGTGTATCAGTGGAAAAGTGTCTCCTTGGCTCAGTTCGACTCAGTCCTGTTGCTGTGTTGTCCTGTTGAAAGGAGGACAGCTCCCTCAGGAAACAGCCTTTATCTGCCCGTTGTCATAACAAACATATTAGTGGATGTGGAGGCAGAAAGGGCAGCGTCTGAACATCACAGCCAGGGATCTGAGTGACTGAGACAGAATGACAGCACCTGATTAAGACCCACTGCTTTGGATGGATATAAATACCCCGCAAATGCCTTCACAGGCAGAACAGCCCCGTCATTGTCCTGTCATCAGACAACACTGTTACATGTCTAATTATGGTCTGTAGCTTGGTTTGATGATACAAGTTGGAAAAGTGTGAGCGAGTTTCACCATTTGTCAGTTAGTTCACGTACACTGTTTGTTGTACAACGCACTACTGTTGTCACCACTGCTGTATTGCATTAGAGCAGGGCTGTCAAACTCATTTTAGTTCAGGTTCCACATTCAGTCCGATGTGATCTCAAGTGGGCCGGACCAGTAAAATAATAATGTAGAAATAGTGATCCAAATTTAACTCTTTGATTTAGTGCAGGGTGCATGTGCAAGTCTTGAAACTCCTAAAAAAATATGGAATTTTGAAACTCTGTTTTCCAGACCTTAAAAAGTCTGGAGTTTTGTGTGAAAGTCTTCATAAAGTATGAAAAAAAAGTTTCTCTCGTAGTCAAAATTTAGAGTATACTCAAAGAAAGATAATTTTTAAGATTAGAAATACATGTGTAAAGTATATAAAAACTGGATCTTCACCAACTGGTCGGTACTGGAATGATTCTAGTGAAACTTGTGTGTGTGATATCCATGCACTTTCGCGATTTTCATATGTTTTGCAAACGTTTTTGTCGGTAAAACATAATTTACTATGAATTATACACTCATTCATTTATTCATACATTTATTAAAACAAACTTTTCTGCTACACACAACAGGTACAATCTCAACAATAAAAGTAGGAATGCAAGTAAAGTACATAAAGTCAAGGTCTGGGGGGGTAGCAGTTTTGAAAAAGTCTGGAATTTTTATTTGGCTAAAGAGCAAGCACCCAGTAATATTAAAGTTAAATTACTTCATGAAAATGTGAATAACTTGAACAACCATGTACACACTTTTTTTTAAAAACAAGTGCAGCTTCACCAGTATTTTGTCTCATCTTATTATTAATGGAATTTACAGATCACAGTCGATCTACAAATGCAGAAAACATTTGTAACTGGCAGAATATTGTTAAAACTGAATTTATTTTTCTTTTGAAATTTTAGGTTTCTTATATTTGTTCAGATTATTCATGTTTTATTGTGACAGGATTTGTAAATGTAAATATTTTCATAATATAATGTTACTTTATTCACATCAGACCAAGGAGACAATTTGGAGTTGTCATTATTTATATTACGTTATTATTTTACTTTATCACATTGAATTGTGGCCCCTGAACACCCTTGATCGCACCATTTGGCGAGCTGGTTTTGGCCCATGGACCGTATGTCTGACACCCCTGCATTAGGAGATATTTATTCCAGTCAAGGGTTTAGTGCTTGCTGTAATATTTATCCATATCTGCAGTTTCAGACGCACTAAAAACTCTGGCGTACTGTTTCAGATAACTAATTCCAGACTCTGTCAATGTTTTTGATGTAACTACAGATATTAGATTAGAGACTTTATTGATCCCACAACAAGGAAATTCAATGGTCAAGGCAGCAACAGAATAAAGTGCAAGAAAAAATGTGCAGCATAAAGATAGTGCAAAAGACAATAGAAAATACTACTACTAATCATAATAGCAGTAATAAGTAATACAATTCTAATGACTGTATACATATTTACAACAGAGTGGAACTGCAATTGCAATATTCTGACAAAAGACAAAAGACGGCGATCTCTGGTTGGAACCATGTCATTACCTCTGGGTCTGAAGGTCGACCAGAGTCTGATCTGTATGAATGAAGTAATAAACAACTATTTATTGGAAAACAACCAGGTGACCTCTATGGTGATCTTTAACACCACACCTGCCAATTAGCGCCCAACTATCAACAATCAGCATTGGTTAATATGTAACTGATGTGTTAATTGTTTCGCTGCATGGAGATTTTGTTGCTCTGCCCCTGTGTTTGTGCTTCCTGGAGAATTAGAGGAATAGTAAGGCGTGCCCCCCCCCCGCGCGCTCTGACAATCACAGACAACTATCTCTGCATCTTATGAACTACTGAACTATTCACCCCCCACCACCACCTGTCTGGGTATTAACACTATTAACTTACATTTTAAAGAATGATTTACCAAAAATTTTAATGTCACTACTCATTAAATATAGACTCATCTTTTCCCAAAAGTCTGCTCTCCCCAGCATCAAAACCACTACATCTACAACCCCTGGTCCCCCACAGGTCACATACTAGTCTAATATAAGACTGTTGTACAGCGTTTTAAAGTTGTGTTATGTTTCTGAGAAACAAAGATGCAACTGTTAATTCACATGTCCACCATTATCTAATAAGACTATTATATCCTGTTTATATTAATATTCTTATTTTATTTATTGGCCAATATATCAGATATTGGCTTTTTTTGCCCCAATATTGGCATCGGCCACAAAAATCCCATATTGATCAGATTCTGCTGATCTGATTGAACATCGACTAAATTATGGTTTAGTGAGACTCATTCACTGCAGCTCTCCCTTCATTTATATTTGTGTATTAATCGATTTATCTATAAATGTTTTAAGGGTCTGTGTGTCATGGAGCTGAGCCAGTGACCAAACACAATCACTTTTTGTTTATTTACTTTGGTTTCAACAGTAAAAACAAACACCAAACTCACCAAACATGAAACATTGGTTCTCTGAACATTATTCTGCCACTATCGGGTCCATGTAGCTCAAACTGAGTTCATATCAATTGTCTAACAGTTCTCTTTCTTCATGTCACTACCTTGAGTTTACATGAGGTCATATTTGGACACCAGGGGGTGTGTTTTTTCCAAATGTTTGGGGGAGCAGGGGACTGGGGAGATTTTGGGGATTATACCCTTGCTGTTGGCCCCTGACAGTGTAAGCCTCGTTTAACCATGAAGTTCGTTAACAATAAAATCTCACTTTTGAGGGAGACCTGGCTGAGAAGACACATCATTCCATAATTACACCACAAAATGAAGCATGTCAAAGTCATATTGTCACCATCATCATCTTAGAGGGAGTGGGAGCTACGGAAAAAAGGTTGTTAAAGTCTTAATGTTCTGTTTTCAGGAAAACATGAGGAGAGGAAGGACGAGCATGGTTTTGTGTCCAGAAGCTTCACCAGGAAATATACGTAAGTATTTTTGTAAGTGCCAGGTAGTATTCCTTTTGTCACATCCAGGGAGGAGGCACGTGAGGGCGGTACGTCAGCGAAGTAGTAACATCAGCTGTTCTTCACCTGTTGAATGATTGAACTGAGAGGGTGAGGGGGGAAGGTCTTACTTTGCTGACTGCTCTTGGATGTTTTTAGGTTTTGTGGGATTATTTCACTGCTTATTTTTATCCTAAATAAACGTGTGGAACGACATTCCTCTGGAGCTCAGTTTTTCTTGTTTAGCAGCGCGTCCGGCAGGTAAAGATCGTTTTTTCCCTCGCTTAGCCTCTCAGCGACTACACCATTGTTTTATTAAGTCGTTCAACAAGTTTGATCTGTTTACACTGAATTTTCAAAGAAGTGGTTTGTAGAGTCATATTCTTAAGGTTATTCCATCCTTTACAAGAACAGAGACGTGTGTTCTATCTCCCAGGGCTATGAGAAAACAATGACGCAGCTTGCAACTTGTTCCTTGACGCATCGTCCAGGCAGAACTTTTCCCTTGTGGTGTCCAACAACTACTGGACGATGGAGTAATTAGTTAGAAATTTTAAGTGGGCGTGGTTAAAAAAGGTTAAAGGTTAAGTGGCTTTATTATCCTCGTAAGGAAGTTTAGTCTCTGCATTTTACCCATAATACCCACAAACAAAATGGAATAGAATGAAATAGAAGAAGCTTCTTTTTTTCTTAAAAAAAAAATAAAAAATTAATAAGCTTTATTGTTGCAAAATTCTGTTGTACCGTGCAACAAAATTTGTTTAAATGTTGTCTAAGATGCTCAAAGTAAAACTATTCACATTAATTATAAAAACAGTCAAGAGTAAAAATGTAAATATAAAAACAGTCAAGTAAATAGACACACAAGAGAGTCCAATACAGTAACTAGCATTAGCAATTAGCATTAGCATGTAGCATACATGAGATGCGTTTGCAATGTGATGTCTTGACTCGCGTAAATATACATGCCACTTTTAATTTGCGTGTTAGCTGTACGCATTAAGCTTTCTGTGTGTATGTTCACACTGTTATTAACCCCCTGTCCAACTTGAATCGATGTTTAAAATACTGTGCAGTTAGAAGTTACTCTTGGCATAGATTGACATGCAATCAAATGGCGTTAATAACACAAAAGGTCGAAAATGTGTAGGGATAGCATGCCAAATGCCATAAGAACTGGTGATGTACAACACCATTTATTTAGATTAGTTTGGCCTTTGACGTCTTAATCAGCACTATGGTCAGGGGTGAGACAGGAGAATTAAAGTTTTTTTTGTTTTTTAAATGAGATAAACTCTCAGAGAAAGGCCCTGGTATGACTGTAAAAAGCAGAAAAGTATGAAACGTACTGACCAAAACTTACTCTGTTTTTATTCTTTCCACCTCGAGAAAACCAACAAGTCTCCCTGTTCTTGTGGGGAATTTAATCTTTTTTCTACCCATCCAAGTGCAGCCCAGTCGTTAAAAAGAACCCTGTGGCCCTGCAGGGTGTTAGTAACTCACTCCAAGCATCCACATTTGTCTACAGCCACTTCCCTTTGGCTGTTTTGTGCAGGACTTCTTCACTGGGGAAATGCATTTCCCGTCCGGGTCCAGATTCCTGTGATTCTTTTATCAGTGCCTTTCTGCTGTGGGTCTTGTGTAGTTTGGTGTTTCTCTGGCCTGCAGAGGGCTGGCGGCTGCTGATAGCTGAATTTCATGCTCTGAAAGGCAGCAGCAGCCTCCACCTCAAGCACTGATCCAAGTGCAGCTTCATGGGGCTCTGCTGCCACCCAGTGGCCACAGCCGGTACTAGACCCCTAATAAAAACCGTGAGGTTGAGCTGTGATCTGTTACACTATATAGACAAAACTCTGTGGACACGTTGAATTCAGGTTTTTCTTTTCTAACAGGGGTCTGGGATACAAAACAATAATGACTAATGTCAGAATATAGTTTTATATTGGGATAAATATCAATGCAGTGATTAGATTGATTACATTGATTATTTGCAACACTATTACAAATGTTTACATTGTTTGCACTACAGCTGATACTACATTTTATGCTACCTTAAATTTTTAAATCTTAGCCTTTCATACAGTATACCTCCTTTGTACATATTCTTTGATTGCACACTTCTATGCTGTATTTTTATACTTTTTAAAAAATGTCTATATCTTTTGTATTGCTACTTGATATAAGTGCAGTCGCTGGCAGAGACCACCTGCAGTTTCGTTGCACAACTGGTGTAATGACCATAAAGCATTCTGTTCAATGCTATTCTAGTTTGGTTTAAATAGTTATCTTTTCTTCCAAAATACATCAGATGCTTTGACTTTAATTTGTCTCAATATTGATGTAATTTTTTTTTTTTTATCCATGACTATGATTTTAAATGTTCTTCCTCTAAATTTCTAAAATATGTTTTGTGCTCTGACTGTAAATAATAATTTTCAAAAGATCTATTTCTTCACATCTCTCTGAGGAAGAAAAATCTACCATTAAACTTTAAGGAATTATTGATGTTTCTATGTCTGATCCTCCTGAACAGGACATCTTACAGCTGTAGACATGATGTGTCCCAATATTTATGTCCATATAATTTAGAAACATCAATATTTTCTTAAAGTTTAATGGTAGATTTTTCTTCCTCAGTTAGATGTGATGAAAGTTGATGGTTAGTTGTGGAAGAAAATGATTACTTAGTACACGAAAAATATTTTAGAAATTTAGAGGAAGAACATGTAAAATCAGTCATGGATTTTAAAAAAAAAAAAAAAAAAAAAAAAAAAGAAATCAATGATGAGAAAAATTCAGTCCAAACCATCTCTGAGGCATTTTGGAAGCAAACATAAGAATTTAAATCAAACTAACCAATGCATGTATATGTATCTCAATATAAACTATATTCTGACATTAGTCATTGTTTTGTATCCCAGACCCCTGTTAGAAAAGAAACACCTGGATTCAATGTGTCCACATACTTTTGTCCATATAGTGTAGTTCTAGCAGTGACATGAATTCTGGAGCTCTTTGAATATGTATTTAGTGGTTTTCTATCTTCTTATGATGCTCCTCTGCTCCTCCTCAGCCTCCCCCCCTCTGCCAACGTGGAGAAGGTGACCTCCTCCCTGTCTCCGGAAGGATTCCTGACAGTGGAGGCCCCTCTGATCAGACCGGCCATCGAGGCTGCAGAGACCACCATACCTGTCACCGTGGATACCAAAAGCGTGGCGTCGAAGTAGGGATGAAACGCCCGGCCACATCTCCGTCATGTGCACAAAAAACAACACATTCAAATCATAAGCACTTTACCCACGTCGACTGATTCCCTGAAAAGTGAAGAAGCAGCTTCTCATCTCCCAAAGCAGATGTGTTGACGTAAAGAGGAAAGTCTGGATTACCCTGCTCCCCTGCGTCTCCTCCTGCCTCAATCTCGGTAATGAGCCAACCCCAGATGAGTGTAAACCCTGTAAACACATCTGCACCGCTGCCATACGCCTGCACTTCCTGCTGTAATTACTCTACACCCTTCATCTGAACGGAGTAAATCTCCACTTAGCTCCGCGTTCAGTTTCTTCCTCCTCATGTCTTGAAGCAAATCCCCTCCATTGCAGCCTCAGATGAACCAAAGACGACATGAACACAGATGGGATCAGCAGTGACGCTCCAGGATGGAGTCGAAGTAGACTGATTTCATCTGTGATTGACGTCGGAGACAAAGTGACCCATCATGCAAACACAGAATAAAGAACAAACACTACATGGAGTCTGTTCTTTTTTATTTGCACTTGTATTCTGGTGATAGGACCTGACCTGAGGCCTCTTCATCATAGCGCCATCCTGCTGGGAAATAGGGCAGAACCAAACAAAATGAATGTGGAGGGAAAGAAAAGTAACGAGCGCTGCAGGTCACCTGGATACAGCAGCAGGTTTTATAATTGATGGGTTATTTAGAATCAGTGGAGTCTGAATATTCTGAATAAGACATTTCAGGATGTCATTAATTGCTTTTTCATTGAGCCTCAAATTATGCGAATATAACTTGCGCATAAAAATTAACCTAATGGAAAAGTGACAGTTTCGCCAAAACTTGTTTTTTGATTAAAAGTTTTTACGCTGGCAAGAGGTGGTTTTTCGGGCATAGCGCAATTGGTATATCATGCAAAACTGCAATGGAAAGACCTTTTGTTGCAACTAGAGTCACCTGAATAAAACCAATTAGATGTTGACAGACGTTACAATTGAAGAAGAGTTTTAAAAGAAGCATAGTGCAGTATGTGTGGACACACCAGGAAACAAATCATTTGTGAATATATTAAGGGACAGAGGGGTAATATATAATAATAATGAATATATTTGTAAATCAGCACAATATTTATGTTCATCGCCATGTTCATGGGATGACTTGTCGTGTCACCTTGTGATAATAAACAAATCATTGCATTTATGATTTAATGGGAAAAATGATATTACGCACTTCTGTTTTTTTGACATTTAGTAAATATCGGTAAAGTTTTACGCTTAAGTCCAGTGGAAAAGCCACTACTGTGAGTTTTGATGGACCACATACACCAAAAAGTAATAAATCAATTGAGAAGTTAACTGATTTATAGACAGTGAAAATAATAGTTGGTCACAGCCACAAGACTGACTGTAAATGTAGCAGTTTTACTTTATCATATACTTTTATAAACATCTGCCCTGGATTTTCCAAATTCTTATATGCATATATGGTCATAAATAATAGTGTAAAATGACCTGAACTTATGTTTTCACACAAAATTCTAAATGTTTTTTCCATAAACTTAAGGTAAATGGTGTAACCAACGGTGCACCTGAGCTGTTGAAAACTGAACAAAAACCCTGGAGTGTGTTAAAAGTCTTGAAACAGGAAGGCATTGATCCTAATCCTCTAAACATTGTGGTGTTGTCTATTAAAACAAGGGGTAAAGGGTAAATATTTTCACAGCAATGCAGAAATACTTCGTTACAGCCAGAGCACCAGCATATCAGCACATAAATGTGGTTTATTTATTGAAGTAAAAGGTACTGGTTTATATATGACATTAGGTTATGAACTCTGAAGCACTGATGGAGTCAGTTTTATTCACTTTTACAAACACACTTAAATCTAAAGGTTCATCAGAAAGAAAAAAAGGGTTTTGGATGATATTAACATTCATTGAAATGAAACCCTGTAAGAAAAATCAGAATATGATGGAGCTGATAATGAATCAAATGAAAAGGTTGAAACCACTACTTTAATATTTAGCATTGTTATATTTTAAAGCTAATCCATCGACTAAAGTCATTGTAGAAGTGACTAAAAGTTATAAATAAGTGCAATAGAGAGAAGTGAGAAGCAGCAGTAAATGTAGACACTCATATACGTGACTGAAAATGTCAGAATTCCACTCAAATACAGAGTTTGAGTGAATGTTTCCTGGTAAAATTCACTTGGAGTCACTAATTGCTTTTCCATTGACCCTCACATTGCTTGCATATAACTTGCGCATACAAGTTTACCTAATGGAAAAATGACAATTTCACCAAAACTCTTGTTTTTAGACCAAAAGCTTTTGTGCTGGCAAGTGGTGGATTTTTGGGCATAGCGCAAATGGTATATCATGCAAAACTGCAACGGAAAGACCTTTTTCCGCAACTAGAGTCACGTTAAAAAAAAAAACACAAAAAACAAAATGATGTTGATGGACATTAGAACAAGCAAAGAAGAAGAGTTTTAAAAGAAACATGGTGCTGTATGTATGGACACACCAGGAAACCCAATCATTTTACAATTTAGTAGGAGAAAGAGGTCTCATATAATATTAATGAATATATCTGTAAATCAACACGATATTTATGTTCGTCGCCATGTTTTTTGGAATGACTTCTCGTGTAATAAATAAACCTCATCGCATTTGTGATTTAATGGAAAAACCGACATTATGCACTTGGTTTTTTTTTTTTTTTTTACGTTCAGTAAATATCGGTAAAGGTTTGCGCATTAGTCCAATGGAAAAGCCACTACTGAAGCAGCAGACGTCCTCAATATTAATTTACATTTTACAATAGTTTTCAGTACGAGAACAAAAACACTGTTTCGTCTGGACCAGCTTCATAAAAAATGACCTGGAATCACCATAATGTAATAATTTGACTGATTCTTCCACTGTAACAACATTTTCATGAGTCTTTTACAACATTATTGTGTTATATAGTTTTCATCTTCTGTGTTCCGCATCATTTTTGTCTCGCTGCATTTTCTCCGTTTCTGCACCAAGTTTTACATGTTTTGATTTTGTGAGTTTTGCTCTATTTGTATGTTTTTTTTGTCTGGTTGCATCTTCTAGATAATTTCTACTTCATTTGCAAGTTTTACATAGTTTTCACAATTCATCTTGTAGCATGGTTTGTCCCACCCGCCGACTGGCCATGAGCTACTGTGAAGTCTTCGTCATCTTCCAAGTCGTCTTTTAAGTTATCGTCTGAGTATTCATATAAGTTATCGTCATCGTCTAAGTCGTCGTTTAAGTTGTCGTCTTCATCTAAGTCATCTTCCTCTTTAGCAGTTTCTTCAAACAGCTGCTCTGACAAAACTACTGGTCAGATTAATTTCTAATTTTTTCTGTATCTTCTTTGGGACAATGTCTACAAAGTTTGTTCATAGTTTTGAGAAACTGTGATTTTTAAATTATTTTACAAATTTTTTGAAATATTCTAAATGTTCCCTTCCTGCTAATGTTCCATATGTTGATGGTTTATAACATGTAAATGGTTCCAGATATCAGCCTAGTTCCTACTGATCACTGATGGAAGTCATATATGGACTTAGTTTTCCTCCAGTGAAAGTCCCACCCACTTCTATTGTTAGATTGATCTGCATCCAGACCACAGCACTGGAACATAGAGACAGAACCTCAAACATTCAACTGGTATTGATTCACATAGAACAGACGCTGACATACAGGAACACTGGAGACTGTTTTTTGTCTCAGTGCATCATTTTTGCATCATTTCTACTTCGTTGGTGAGTCGTATATAGTTTTTGTATTTCATTTTGTTGCGCGTTTTGTACCATTTGTGTTGTTTTTGTTTTTTTTTTGTCTCTGTGCATCTTTAAGTCCAGAGGTTTTTCATCTTTACTTTTTCAGATCATTTTCATGAATTTCTTTTTTGTTTTTAGGGTTCGATGGACTACTTGAATCAGTTGTCATTCGTACTATCGTCTGTAAACAACTTTTCAAGAATCTTCTTTTCCAAATCTGTCTCTCAGAATGACTTGATATTTGTTGTGGAACTTCTTTGGGGTAAGGTCTACCACGTCAGCACAAAGAATTGGGAAATACCGACTTTTTTTTTTTTTAATGAATTTTTTAGATTTTCCAAATCCCCATTGGTTTATAATGGGACACATTTCAAAGTGCTATAACTTGAAAACAGTTGAAGATATTGTTATAATTACTATTGGTAATAGATAGGAAGTCACAAATTGATTTTCATTCATTTGGTGCCATGACCTTTGACCTTGACTGACCGTGAAAGGTCAAACCCAGACTGTAGATTTTAGCTATCCAGCTAAAAACATGTACAAGCAAAAGGAAAAGAAACATGGAAAAAGTCAATTCTGCAAGAAGTTTTTCTAAATTCAAAACTAACAGCATGTGCAATATGATGAAATATACTAGTATCACCACTTGATTGATGACATCACCTTTGACCTAAGATCTTGAAAGGTCAAACAAGTGCCATTTAATGTCTTTAAATATGCCGTTGGACCACAGGAGCCTTGGTCCTGTTTTTGTGTGTATAGTTATTTCTTCTTCGTGTCCTCTGCTTTTCATTTTGTCTTTGCTGAGATTAACCTTCATAAACTCCTCCTGAGAACAGTCTTCTGCTATTTTAATTTTTAAGTATTCATCCTAAGTCTTGGGTTCCTTGTGTACTTTTCCTGGTACAGTTTGCATAAATGAGTCATGGTGTGAAATGAGGCTGTAGGTTCAGACTTGTTGGATTGCACTGAGGTGGGCGTTCACTTCATGAATTGCAGAAAAACAATGATAAGGCTTTTGATAAATGAGATGGTCCTGATATGTGCAAAAAGCAGGGCCATTTCTGCTGCAAATCTGCAGGAAAAATGTGTCCTATCGGCCCATATTGCATAATTCCATCATACAGAATGTGTGCGATGCATTATTCATACCCAGATGGATACATAATTGATGCAGATTTGATCTCGACTCTCGACTGAGGAAGGTCATTGGAAACAATTGCGGCAGGCATCGGCGCCGCTGGGGGATCGAAACACTGAGTCTGTTTGAGCCAGAAGACGAGAGTCCACAGTGGTATTACAGATCAATTTAACACCAGGTTTTGGTTAAACATGAATAATTTGGTGTTAAATGTTTAAAGTCACCTAGAACAACATCACAGCTGGACAGTTTATCACACGGCAAGAAAAAGAATCTCATCAAGCATGTTTTTATTTAGTAGAAGCTTATTTTGAGAGTATATTCAAGATATTCCAGCTGATACTGAACCAGATTTAACCACCAACAAACTAAAATAATGACACTTAATACCCAGCAGAGGAACATGCAGTAATAGTTGACTTTCGTGACCTCTCAGTTTTAGTCTTAAACCATTTTCATTGGTTGTTATAATAAAGTTAAGTTTTTTCCTGTTTTTAAATCCCTTTTCAGTATTTAACTCAAATCTAAACCAAGACTGATGGTCACAGCTGTATAAATATCAGAGACTGATAAGGTTTGAAGGGTCTATATGTAGTATTTCTACTTTAAAATATTATAAAATGATCTAAAATTATCCTCTGAGTGTTAATAAAATGGAACAAAACTGCTAGAGTGTATTAAGTCTTGAAACAGGAAGGTATTGATTCTAATCCTCTAAACATTGTGGTGTTGTCTATTAAAACAAGGGGTAACGGGTAAATATTTTCACAGCAATATAGAAATACTCGGTTATAGCCAGAGCACCAGCATATCGGCACATAAATGTGGTTTATTTATTGAAGTAAAAGGTACTGGTTTATATATGACATTAGGTTATGAACTCTGAAGCACTGATGGAGTCAGTTTTATTCACTTTTACAAACACACTTAAATCTAAAGGTTCATCAGAAAGAAAAAAAGGGTTTTGGATGATATTAACATTCATTGAAATGAAACCCTGTAAGAAAAATCAGAATATGATGGAGCTGATAATGAATCAAATGAAAAGGTTGAAACCACTACTTTAATATTTAGCAGTGTGTTATATTTTAAAGCTTATCCATTGACTAAAGTCATTGTAAAAGTGACTAAAAGCTATAAATAAGTGCAATAGAGAGAAGTGAGAAACAGCAGTAAATGTAAACACTCATATACGTGACTGAAAATGTCAGAATTCCACTAAAATACAGAATTTGAGTGAATGTTTCCTGGTAAAATTCACCTGGAGTGACTGAAGCAGCAGACATCCTCAGTATTCATTCACATTTTACAACGGTTTTCAATACGAGACCAAAAACAGTTTCCTCTGGACCGGATTCACAAAAAAGGATCAGGAATCACCATAATGTTGTAATAATTAGACTGATTCTTCCAATGTAACAACAATGTTGTGGAATATCTTTGGGTTAAGGTCTTCCAAGTTTCGTCAAAGAATTGAGAAATATAGATTTTTGAATTTGTATGAATTTTTGAAATTAAAAAAATCCCCATTGTTTTATAATGGGACACATTTCAAAACAGTTGAAGATTTTGATAAAATTACTGTTGGCAATAGGTAGGAAGTCACTACTCACTTTTCTATTGACCCTCAAATTGCTTGAATTTAACTTGTGCATAAAAATTTACGAAATGGAAAAACGACAATTTTGCCAAAACTCATGTTTTTCAATTTAAAAGTTTTTGTGCTGGCAAGAGGTGGTTTATTGGGCACAGTGCAAATAGTATATCACGCAAAACTGCAACGGAAAGACCTTTTTTCGCAACTAGAGTCACTTGAATAAAAAACAGATGTTGACGGACATTACAACAAGCGAAGAAGAGTTTTAAAAGAAACGTGAGAGTATGTGTGGACACACCAGGAAACCCAGTCATTTTAGACTTTATTATGAGATAGAGGGGTAATATTTAATAATAATGAATATATCAGTAAATCAACAGGATATGTCCCCGTGTGCTTGCATGTAATGCAAGGCACAGGGGACTATTGTTCATTTTCATTTGTTGCCATGTTTATGGCATGACTTTTTGTCATCACAGAATAATAAAGAAATCATTGCGTTTGTGATTTAATGGAAAAACTGACATTACGCACTTCTATTTTTTCGACATAGTAAATATTGGTAAAATTTTGCACATATGTCCAATGGAAAAGCTACTACATATGGGCTTTTATTTGGTGCCATGACCTGTGACCTTGAAAGGTCAAACAAATATCTTTTAATATGCTACAGGGACTACAGGAGCCTTGGTCCTATTTTTAGTTTAGTTTTACTGTTTTTCATACTAGTTTTACTAACCTAGTCTGTTAAAACCATCTCTTAGTTTGTTTGTCCGTACTTCAGTCTAGTTTAACCATCTTTAAGTCTGAATTAACCATCAAATCATTTGGTTTTACAATCTTCTAGACTTGGTTTGTCACTTTCTAGCTTGTTAAAACTACCTTAGTTTGGTTTGATTATCCTTTAGTTTATTTTGTCCCCTTGTAGTTTTACTGTCTTTAGCAGTGTTTTTTTTCCAGTGAACTTTATACAGTCGCAGAAAAAATTATTAGACTATCAAAAGTCATCAAAAACAATGGTTATGCAATTCAGTACTAACCCCTGTGTGTATCATGTGACTAAAACAGACAGAAAAGAAAACATGGAATGAATAAAAGCACTGTTTTT
>JAPQRP010000008.1:19826291-19845915 GCA_037367295.1 Apogon hyalosoma | reverse complement strand
CTGTCTGTTTTAGTCACATGATACACACAGGAGTAAGTACTTGATTGCATAACCATTGTTTTTGATGACTTTTGATGATCTCATCATTTTTTCCGTGACTGTAATATCGTCATATCACACACCCCTAGTATGAGGAGTGTTGGTTCATTCCTGATCAGCTCCATTCAGCTGCTTTTGTCGTTTCCATGGATTTCTATGGTTGTTCTGTGTCCTCGGTTACTGACCACATCTTGTCAACACCAGACTGGTACTGGTTCATAGTTTCCAGGTCTGAAATATCCCTCAACACTCACATAAACAACCCCTGTCGTGGTGCAGAAGCAATACAGCAACAGACAATATGGCGTAAAAAACACAGAATATAGTGTGACTTTACTCAAAATAATCACAAAGGCCAAACAAATGAAGACAAAATGGAGAAAAACTACAGCTTCTTACGAGTCTGATTAGAGTTTAAAGACGTAGGAGAATGTCTTCATTAGACCTTCAGTCAATATCACTGCTGACTGGGCTGGTTTTTCCTAGAAGTCGTTAGCGAGCTCTGGTAATTGCCTGCCTCATCGTCGTCCTTAATGACTCAACTGAACTGCTGATGGAAGGAGACGGGAGCCAATCACAAATGTTTTAGAATCGCCTCATCTGAGTGAAAAGGAACCTGGAAAAGCTGAAGAGCTGTTTATTTGCACTCATGTTTGTTGGTCACGGGTGTCACACCGGAAAAAAATCTAAATCTTACAAGTGTATTTTTGTCTTTTCTAGTCAAAATATCTCATCACACACATAATCACCTAAAGAGTAACTTTTCAGTGAGATATAAGAAGTTATTTTTAGACAATAGATCTGGAAAATCTTAATTATTAAGGTAAGAATTAAGCAAAAAAAAAAAAATCTGCCCATGGAACAAGTGAAAATTGTCTTGGTAAGATTTCTTGAAATCAGATTTTCCAGATCAATTGTCCAAAAATAAGTTCTTTATATCTCACTGAAAAGTTACTCTTTAGGTGATTATGTCTTATTTTAAGTGTGATAAGATATTTGGACGAGAAATGAGAAAAATACACTTGGTAAGATTTCGATTTTTGCTGTGCAAACATATGGCCCATGGACCAAAACTGGCTGCCAAAGCCTCCAAACCAGCCCGACATGAATTTATAAAAAGCAAAACTTACACTGATGACATTAACCACCAGTTTAATTGAGGTTCCACATCCAGCCCAATCTGATCTCCAGTGGGTTGGACCTGTAAAAGTGATAGTGCATATTCATCCACAGTGTAATATAGTCCCTAAAGAGCCACAACTTACAGAGCATTTATAGGTTTATCTTTGATTTCAGTGATGAATTTATGAAGATTTACACTATAAATGTTCTCTCAATGGACTTGTTGACAGTAAGAAACGTCCAGAACGTGGGTGTCAAACATACGACTTGTGGGCCAAATCCGGCCCGCCAAAGGGTCCAATCCAGCCCATGGAATAACAAATTACACTTAAGATATTAACAAGCAGTTTAGTTCAGTCTTAAGTGGATCAGACCAATAACATAAATAAAATCAAATAATGACAACTACAAATGTTTGTTTTAGTGTAAAAAAAAATTTAATTACATGAAAATATTTACAAACTATCCTTTCACAAAAAATGTGATTAAACTGAACAAATATGAACACACTACAGTAACAATCAGAGAAGTAAATTTAATTTATCATCATTTTATTCATGTTTCGCAATTTCTTTTGTTCATCTTTATACAGGTTTTGTTCTTTTTACTATTTAATTTGCTCATATTTGTTGATTTTTTTTTTTATTTTTATTTTTGCAAAATTTTTGTAAATGTTTTTTAAAATGTGGAAAACCTCAACAAATATGAACAAACTGAAATGTCTTAAGAGAAGTAAGTGTAATTGTACCAATATTCTGTCTGTTATTAAATGTTGTGTGTATTTGTAGATCCACTGTGATCTGTACGTTATAATGACCATGTGGAAATGATAAACTGAGGCAGAATATTGGTAAAGTTTTTCTTGTTTCTTGTTTTTTCATGGTTGTTCATATTATTTATATTTTTTTAAAGGACAGTTTGTAGATGTAAATGTTTTCATTATGTAATTTTACTTTTTTCACTCTAAAACACAGGTACCAAATATGCGGCCCACAGGCCAAAACCAGCCCGCCAAAGGATCCAATCCGACCTGTGGGATGAATTTATGAAATGCAAAAATTACATTGAAGAAATTAACAATCAAGGATGTTAAAATCATTTTAGTTCAGGTACCACATACAGACTAAAATGGTCTAAAGTGGGTCAGAACCAGTAAATACTATCAGAATAACCTATAAATAATGACAATTCCAAATTTTTCTCTGTTTTAGTATTAAAAATGTAACATTTCATGAAAATGTTTACATTTATAAACTATCTTTTCACAAAAATTGGAAAGAACGTGAACAGGTATGAACAACCTGAAATGTCTTAAGAGAAATAAATGCAATTGTACTGATATTCTGTCTGTTATTAATTGTTTTGTGTATTTGTAGATCCACTGTGATCTGTACATTCAAATGTACATGTGGAAATGATAAACTGAGGCAGAATATTGTTAAAACTGCATTTATATTTCTTAAGACATTTCAGATTGTTCATGTAATTCCTAATTTTACGGCCCACTTCAGGTCATATTGGGCTGAATGTTGAACCTGAACTAACATGAGTTTGACAGCCCTGTTCTAAAACATAGAGGAAAAGTTTGCAGTTGACATTATTTGTAGGTTATTCTTTTATTATTTCACTGGTCCGGCCCGTTTCAGATGATGCCCCTGAACTAAAATGAATTTGACATCCCTGCTCTAACGGCTCCATCTCTGACAGGAAGTCACAGAGCGGCAGTTGAAGGAAGTCGGCGTTCACCCGGACGCGTTGGCGTGAATGTGCGAAGCTCCTCGGTGAGCGTTATTAGAGCGTGTAGGATAGTAAGTGGGCGGGTTTTCAGGGCGTTTTTATGGCTCGACTTCTCTGAGAAACGCCTGAAATGTCCTGAAACAACACGGCAGCGTCGGACAGAGGTTTAGGAGGGAGTCAGTACATCGCACATTGAGCAACAACCATGAACTAGAAAACTGGAAAAAGATAATGCAGAGACATTTTCTGGGGCTATAACCCCATTTCCAAGTTTAGAACACAATCAGTAGGTGAAGTGAAGCTGATTATCAAAGTCATTACAGTGTCTTCATGATGACGTTTAAGCCTCTAAATCTAATTCAGATGTTTAATCCATCACACTGTTGTCTGTATTGATGTCCTGTGTTGTTAGTTTTGCATTTATTCAACATATAGAAAAACTGATCCAAGAGGAGTCGAGCAGGGGCGTCAAACATACAGCCTGTGGGCCAAAACTGGCCGTCAAAGGCTCCAATCTGGCCCATGGGATGAATTTGGAAAATGCAAAAATGACATTGAACATATTAACCCTAAAAGACCCAAACACCCATTGGTGACAAAACCCATCTACTGATGGAACTGTTTAAAACCTGTTTATCTACTAATCTGATCAATATATGTCAATAATTGGTTTAGAACACAGTTTTACCTCAAATATTCATAGGATAAAATGTACAAAAACTTGTAAAATGAGAATAAAATGTGCAAAGTACTTGGAATAGAAGAAAAAAAATGACCCAGAAACCTTGAACTATAGCATAACAGTGAACAAATCCTTCTAAACTGAGGAGAAAATAAGCAAAATACTTGAAAAATTAAGAAAGTTGATCATTTCATAACATCCAGAACCTTGTATTTATTCTCTTTACCCTCAAAAACCTAAACCATCTACTGATCTAAACTGTTTAATACCTTTTGATCCACTAATCCTATCAATAATTGGTGTAAAATGCAGTTATTCATCTTTCCATGGTTATCCAATATGACCCATTTGGATGTCCAGAGGCTCCGTAGTTACCATGGAAACACTGTCATCATCTACAACATTGATTCACCAGTAAAACCCATGGAATTGGATCAGTGACAGTGGATGGAGACACTGGGTTTATGTTCAGTTAATGACAGACTGGACAGGAGACACGTTTTCTTCAGTTTTCTCTGTTTCTGATTTAATAACCATTGAATTTACTCTGAGCTTTAATGAACATATACATGATCAGTGAATTTAATATGGGAAAATACCTGATTTTTATTGAAAAGACAGGAAATATGGAGGAAAATATTAGAATACAGGGTGATAAATAACTTAAGAGGGTTGGACTAAAAATCAATAATGTTTAAATTATTTTAGTTCAGGTTCCACATTGAGACCAGTATGATCTAAAGTGGATCAGATCAGTAAAATAATAACATAATAACTCAAATATTTCTATTTGTTTTAATGTAAAAAGTAAAATTCCATGAAAGTATTTACATATAGCAACAAATGTGAATAATCTAAACAAATATGACCAACCTGGACTGTCTTAATATAAATCAGTGTAACTGGAACAATGTTCTGTCTTGTTATTAAATGTTGTGTGTATTTGTAGATCCACTGTGATCTGTACGTTACAGTGTACATCTGGAAATGATAAAGCGAAGCAGAATATTGGTACAATTTCACAGATTTTTTTCTTAATTTTGGGTTCATGTTATTAATCTTTTTATTGGATAGTCTGTAGATGTAAACATTTTCAAAATGGAATTTTTTCTTTTCACCCTAAAACATACAGAAAAGTTTCAAGTTTGTTTATTATTGTGTTATTATTTTACTTCAGATTGTATTGGTCTGAATGTGGAACCTGAACTAAACTGAGTTCAGCCCCCTGGCTTAGAGGCTCCTGGACATGAACAGGGTTACCGTGGGGCCTTAAAAAGTCTAGAAGTTTCAAATCTGTATTTAATACCTTAAAAAAGTCTTTAAAATGTTTTTAATTTGATATGGTAGGTCTTAAGTTATGTTTCTATAAACTTGTTGGCTGTATTGTGTTTAAATGTGTCTGTTAAATGTCCAAACTACAAAGACAGTAACGTTAGTCAACTCAGTTCCACCCATTCCAACCCGACAATTTATACTGAAATTAGGAGCTATTATCATTAACTTTCCCCGTTGAGAAACGACTCAGAAGAGTGGCAATTAAGGCGCTGGAGTAAATAAAAACATTTCCCTAAATTCTAAGAGTCATGAAGTTTTGCCAGTATGTGAAATGAGCTTAAATTCTGTTCTAAGTAGTCTTAGAAAGTCTTAAATTTAACTTGCAGAAACCTGTAGGAATCCTGATTAAGTAACATCCTCGTATCCGTTAACTACAAATAAAATAACATTAGACCAATATCCTAAGGTTTTAGTCACCGTTACCTTAGTTTTAGCTTGTTTTGACAGTAAAACTGAAGAGTACATGCTGTAAAAACTAGATTATGCAGTAAAAGTTTAATGATTTATGCTCTGAAAATCACATAAGGAGGTCAAATGGTGCGTTTTTCCCTCTTCTATCAATTCAACACTACATTCACTAGATTCCTCTGAGGACTGGGATCAGTCCCATGAGGTACAGCACCGTTTCTCTGAGTAGATCTGGAAGGTAGTTGGTTTTACAGCTGGAAGTCCACAGGTCATCTTGGATTTTTAATGGTCTGTGGTTTTGCCTGGAGCAACAAACATAAACCAGAACGACAAACACACAAAGTACGTTTAAGTGTCACTGCATAATTAAATTTAAAAGTATGAGCCCGTTGTATCGTTAGCCTCATACACAAAGTCATCCATTATATGGACAAAAGTCCGTGGACCCGTTGAATCCAGGTGTTTCTTTTCTAACAGGGGTCTGGGATAAAAACAATAATGACTAATGTCAGAATATAGTTTTTTATTGGGATAAATATCATTGCATTGGTAGATTTGGTTTAAATTGTTATCTTTGTTTCCAAAATGACTCAGAGATGGTTTGGACTGAATTTATATCAACGTTTTTTCATCTATGACTGATTTTAAATGTTCTTCCTCTAAATTTCTATAATATTTTTCCTGCTCTGACTGTAAATAATAATTTTCTTCCACAACTAACCATCTGCTTTCATCACATCTGAGTGAAAAAGAAAAATCTACCATTAAACTATAAGGAGATATTGATGTTTCTAAACTATACGGACATAAAAACTTAAGACCCTTATAAGACGGGGGGTTCTCTCTCTCTCTCTGAGATACAGTCATACGGCTGCAGGTACCAATGCCGCCACTGATTGCCCAGGTGCCGCGGCGTACCCATGCCATCGTGGCATGAGGCCACGCCCATATCCATGGCTTGTCTCTGGCAGCGGCTGCAGGGAGATCCTGTTCCTACTGCATTTGAGATTGGAGGGAGACCAAAATAAATAGGCAGTCAATAGTAAAACGACACATACACTAAAAAAAATTGCCTTTGACTAATTTTCATGGTCGATTACATCCACTTAGTCGACTAAGCGCAGCAGCACTAGCTGTGGCATAATAACATGCGGCTTCCAAGAATGCGCACGACGACGTTCCAGTAAACCACACCCACTCTGGCCAAAACGCCTGGATTTAGTGAGTCCTGGAAAATTATCTCAGGGTGTCAAGGCAGTCATCTGAATCGGCAGTAGGATACTTTTAGATCATTTAATCCGATAACCTGAGAAGGTGCTATGAGGCTAATAATATGACAGGTTCCGTCCAGACTGGTTCCAGTTTCCTGGTACTTTCCTGTGGTTTGTGTAGGTTTGGGGTGTGTGTGATGTTTTGGATTGCTGTGTTTGTGCGTCATTTTGCTCCATATTACTCTAGTGTTTGTCCAGTGTGTGTGTGAAGTAAACACTAAACCTTTGTATGGAGTTTTACAATCAATCCAAATGTTTTTATGCTTTTACATCTAAAATTCTCATGGTTTTGCATTTAAGTCTTCATGATCATTTCTTCAGCAGTAAAACAACACGTTACACAAACTCTACAGGTTAGAGTCAATAAAACAGGGGTCAAAGGGCAGGAGGCGTTGGCTACTGAATCTGTGAAATGTCTGATAGAAATAAGCTTCAATAATCAAAAAATGTGCACATATATTCAGCTTTTCACAAATTCATGCAAATCGGTGTTTAATTAGCTGCAGTCGTGCCTCTTTCCAACACTGAATTAACGGATTATTGGATTTATTCATCACGATGACGTAAACTTTTGCTAAAACAAGGAAGTGTGTTCTGTATCCGACAGGGTGTGGACATTAATGTTTATTCAATATAATGGCGTCATATCAGTAAATGAGTCTGAATGTTGGCAGTCTGTTGGATATTTTACTATTTTAAGGGTCATTTTCAAGGTTCAGAATATGTTTGACTCAGACACGGTGAAACTGTGTCTGATATTTGTTCAACCTGAGTTAAATGACATAAAAAGAACAGTTTTTTTTTTTTTTTATCGTTTTCTAAGATGAAACATTCTTCTGGATCCGTTTAGTTCTAAATAAAGACGAGCTGAGACTCTGGGCCCATGATGTAATGGCTTCATTTATAATGCATTATGTAGATTTCCTTTACATGCTACTGCACACAGACGCAGAAAAGGCATTTGTAAAGTACTTTTCTATAAAATATGGCATCCAGTGGATTAAAAGTCATGACCCAATAGAATGGCTCAATCTGATCACGTCAGTAATCTGGTCTGGAATTAACTAATCACTTTTGAATTGGACATATGCGCAAATCTTCACTGATATTTACTAAATGTTGAAAAAAAAACCCCACAAGTGCATAATGTCGGCTTTTCCATTAAATCATAAATGCGATGATTTTTTTTTTTGTCTTTATTCAATGAAGAAGAGTATACAAACAGCGTATACAAGAAAATAATAAATTCGCCAGGGGGAAGGGTTATATAATTGTTATAATGTTTAAATCAGAACAAATATCGATGGTTTTTATAACCTTTTTGTTTCCAGATTTAACTAAAAGCTTTAAATAAAGTTAAACATCTTTCAAAAAGTAAACAATATTTGGTTTTGTGTTACAGAACTTACAAGTACAATGATTTGTTTATTTATTATCGCGAGATGACATGAGTAGTCATTCCCTAAACATAGCAATGAACGTAAATATCATGTTGATTTACAGATATATCCATTATTATTATTATATATTACTCCTCTATCCCGTACTAAATTAAAAAATGATTGGGTTTCCTGGTGTGTCCACACATACTACACCGTGTTTGTTTCAAAACTCTTCTTGTTGTAATGTCTGTCAACATCTGTTTTTTTTTTAAAATTCATGTGACTCTAGTTGCGGAAAAGGGTCTTTTCATTGCAGTTTTGCGTGATATACTAATTGTGCTATGCCCGAAAAACCACCTCTTACCAGCGTAAAACTTTTAATCGAAAAGCGAAATTGTTTTTCCATTACGTAAATGTTTATGCGCAAGTTATATTCGCACAATTTGAGGGTCAGTGGAAAAGTGACTAGTGAGTCTGTTTCCATGAGCATATAAATCCAATAACTGTTATAATCTGATCTGATGCATTTACATACACCTCCAAAATACGATAATCCATAAACCTTCGTTTAGACGTTTCAGTCCATTTTTGGATTTATTTCGGAGTTCGTACGTATTTAGTGACGTTAGAATCAAACTTCCTGTTATTGTCTTCGGATCATGTTTGACTTTGATACTTCGGTTTTCTATGATTTTAATAGATTTTCCACATGTTCAGATGTAACAACTAAATAAATCAGATTAACCTGTGTACATGCATGAAGACATCAGAATATTGGGGACAAATCCAGGTGTTAATCTGATTGATTGTAATCAGATTACTGCTGTTATCTGATCGAACATTAGAGTCAACTGTTTACGTAATAATCTGGCAACTCTACAAATCGAGTATTAGGCTCTGTTCACACAGCAGGTTTTAATGCACAATGCAGATTATTTGGTGAAATCCGATTTTTTTTCTGTGCTCGTTCATATTACACATTAAATGCGTCTTCTGTCAGTTTTGAGTATGAACTGAATGCGACCCTGAAGTGACCCACATGCACAAAAGAGGTCCTGTCATAATACATGACCACACAGACACATGCTGTGTTTACAGGAGTAACGCTCCTGGGACGCAGAACTGTGACGTTTGTCGCATTTCAATGACATATAGGTCGGATAAGTGTGACCTGGCTTTTCAGACAGAAGTTGCATTGCAAAATATCAGATATACATCGGATTTAGGACCACATATGAAAGTGGCCTGGGTCAGATTTGTGCTGTTCAAACTGTCTTTAACAGATCGGATACAGGTCACATATGGGCCCAAAAATCTGATTTGGGCCATATTTGGCTGCAGTCTGAACAGAGCCTTAGTGTGGATGTAAACGGGTTCAGTGTTTAAGGAGATCGAAAAAGTACAAAATTCATACGTAGAACCACAAAACTATAGCATTTTCAGCTCTGAGTCCAAGTAAACAGACTGGGTTCTTTTATTTAAGGACATTTAACCCTTCATTCATCTGCTGCTGCTGCTGCTTCACATGTGGGGTTTTTGTGTCTAAACTGAGTCAAATGGTTGAGTCTGGTTCATATTTACGCTATAAACCCTCTGAAATGAGGAGGTGGTGGAGGTCCTGGTTAGGGTCGGCCGGCTGCTTCCACCTCCACCCCCTGAGGATGCTGCAGCCTGGTTTTCTCTGATCCTGGTTATTATTTGGTTGTGTTGCCACCGGGTGGTTGCCATGTCTGCAGTGGCGAGGGATTCCCCTGAAGCAAAGGGCGAGGCGTGGGACACACCCCGCTGCCCAGAGCTGCAGAGACCCACTCTGACTCGGCACAAATGGGAGGGTGGAGCCCTGCCCCCCCACCCCACCCCGGAGGCCCCTCCACCCTGAGGCCAGACGCCACTGACTTGTTGACTCTTGAGTTGAATTTGGATAAAGTGTGTGTTAATCCTGCTTTGAGTCGCCTCCCTTCAACAACCACATGAGTCCTACCGCTAATATTCAACCTTTAAGTGTTAAAACTGAACAGGAACACCCATTAAAGCCTCAGAGTTGGAGCTAAACCCTCGTGTTCCTGTGTAAATCTGATAAAGTTGCATCAGGGGAATGATCCGGGTTGATCCGGGCCTGTTCGGTGGACCACCCGGCCGTGTCCTGTCAGTGCTGGTGTTTCTTTGTGTTCTTATTGTGCAGATGGTTGTGTCACAGAGGGATGCAGCCCGTGTGTGTCCGTGAAATGGTGCACTACGGGCGGGCCTGCGCTGCTGCTGCTGCTGCATCCTGCCAGATGCTGCGGCACCGCCTCATGTGAAGCTGCTGGAGGAGGCGGAAGACGCAGGGATGCGGCTCCTCCACGGCATCGATTCACACACACAGTCCCGTCATGACACGGTCTGCGCTACAAACACACCGTTTGCTGCAATATGACATCCGCGGCTTCTGGAAGGATCCGTGTCCACCAACACCCACGGCTGGAGGGTGAGCGCTGCGCGGACTGTGCGCCGGTTCTGCGCAAATCGATTGCGATCAACCTTCAGCCAACATTGCCTTCCCAATGCGCCAGAAGGAAGGCGACGGCTGCGGAAACACACATTTCACACTAAATGGATGTCGAAGAGCATCATTTAACCGGGACATGACCGTCAGCGCAGCCTCCATGTCCCGTCATCCCCTCGGTGCCACCGGCCCGTCCTCTGCGCATCTTTACACCCGCACATTTTCTCCATCCTCGCTTTTTTCTCCACATTTGTCGCTTTCATCGCATCCTCCCGACACCAGGAGCCGTTCTGTGCTCCATCCCCCCCTCCCACCTCCCCCGGTGCCTCCACGGCCGGCGGACCGGGGGCTGAAAACCGAAAGGCACCGCCCCAACATCAAACGGTCCGCATTGGAGCCAACACCGCCCGCCGCAGCGCTCACCGAACCGGACCGGACCCGGGTCAGCCCACCACAACGAACCTCCCCTCTCAAAACCACCTCAACCCCTCCACACCACCGGTCCAAACGGAACCACCGGGATATGAACTGAGGCTCCACGGGCCTCACAGCCACGTCCCGGCCACGCCGCCCGGATCCCGTCACGGCGGCCGTCCATCACGCACACGGCCACGGCTCAGGCACCAATGTGGGTTTTAATCAGAGGTTTCATACACGGATCCGGTTCGGTTTGAGCACGGAACCCACTATGTGTCCAGACACGGAGCCTCAGTGCGGGGTGTGCGTGTCCCTGCCGTTAAAGCCCCGGTTCTGCGCTAATTCATCCCAAATACGCACATATGGAGCAGAAATGATCAAAAGGCGAAAGGTCATGATTAGAGGAGCTACTCACCGATTTCATGGCAGCTGCCATGTCGTCGTACCGCTCCGCCTGCTCGGCCAGCCGGGCTTTCTGCACCAGTTGTTCGCGGTCTACCATGGTCACGGCGGGTCGTGCGCTGCGTCCGGTGCGTCTGGGCCTGGAATCGGTGGGTCTGGACGTGTGAATGCGGAGAAGCGGTGCCGGTGCTCTCGCTGCAGCTGCTGCCTGCTGTCTGTGGCTGCCGACGGGACACCCCTCCCCCTCCGAGCGCCTTCCCCCGGTTGTGTCACCACCCAAAGAGGCGTGTCCTCCCGGATGATGTAACGCGCCTGGCGCCTGGAGAAATGGCCAGAGCGCGTCGCCGTGCGCACTGACGGTCCGACGCTCCAGGCCCGGCGTGTCTGAAGGGAAAAAGGTGCTTTTATTCCGGAGGGGGTGGGGGGTACGCAAGGAGGGATGTGGGTCTGGTTGTAGAATTCAGCCTCCGGTTCAGATCAGGGAAGAATGCAGCCGGTGTGAACGGGCATGTTGGGACATGACGAGGCCCGGGTCCTGGAGAAACATCCACACCCAGGATCAGACCAGACCACGTTCACATCACAGCATGTGTGTTTAGACCAGACACAGGCACACGTTCAGTTCTGAACACAGAAATAAGTTTTACCTGCCTTTAGAATCCACTTCAGTCCTGGTCTGGGTCATGTATGTGGTCTCTGATGAAAACACCAGACTCTCATCCACTTAAAACCACAGAAACATCAGGAGAATTCAACTAGTTTAATGAACTTATAGAGGAATCTGTTTGTCGTGGTTCATTCTAAACTAAAGTCACTTCTTATTTACATGTAGTATTTACTTAAAATATCAACTCACATACAGGATATGTGCAGTATGTATAAAGGCAAAAATGAGTATTAATCAAAAATGAGTTTAAAATCACTGTATGGAGTTTTAAAACTGAACTAATTTACTTTACATGCTTACTTTTCATACTAAATTGACCTTTATGAGGCGCTTGAAAATAATCAACAAAATGACAAACAGAATGATCAAAATAATCAACAAAGTGAACAAAATATCCAAAAAGTCAACAAAATAATCAACAAAATAATCAAAATGCACTGAATAATGAACAAAATCTACAATACTGAACAAAATGAACAAAATAATCAACAAAATGAAGAAAATATCCAAAAAGTCAACAAAATTGTCTACAAAATGAACAAAATAGTCAACAAATGCCCTAAATAATCAACAAAATAATGAACAAAAGGAACACAATAATCAACAAAATGCACAAAATAATGAACAAATCAACATAATCAACAAAAATAAACAAAATAATCTAAAAAATGAACAAAAAAAGGAACATCCATTAAATAATCAACAAAACATACAAGATAAACAAAACCAACAAAATCAACAAAATAATCAATAAAAATGAACAAAATATTCCAAAAAGGCAACAAAATAATCAACAAAGAACAAAATCAACAAAATAATCAACAGAATCAACAGAATAATGAATACCAGCTGTTTTCAGTCTAAATGTTCAGTTTTATGCAACTAAGGCTTATTTTTGTCTTTGCTAATTCGGCCCAAATGCTGAAAGTTTAACGTCAGAATGATGAAAATGGAGTTTCATGGTAAAACACGCAGTTTGTTGCCTCATTCTGATTAAGTTTCATTATTTTAAGAACAGATGTTAAATTCCAGCATCTGTTTTAACACTGAAAACCTTTAGTGAAAATAAGAACATTTATTTGTCACATGATCATCAGTTACATTTATTTATACGATGGTTTACAGGCATGTTATTCGTCAATGAAATAAAAATATATTCACAAGGTACACATGGACCATGGTTCTGTTTCCTGCGTCGTCACAGTCTGTATGTTACTTCTGGTTCATTAATAATCGATAGACATCCTGTTCTTCAGTCATCAAATACGAGCCTTTAACAACACCAAAACAGACCATTTAAAGGATTTCTTCAAATAAAAAACTGTGTACATCATATTTTATATCATATTTTTATTTATAAAGTGCTTAATAAAGGTTTAGATAGTTATAGTATGTCATCATATATCGTCATATTAGTTATCTCGTACGGTGGCGGTGGCGATCCTTCAGCGACGTGAAAGCATTTATTTACACAATGAATACAAGTCCCAGTTATCTCCGCCCACTTCCCCACTCATCTGCCAATCACAACAGCGAGCAGACGACACCGGCGTCCTCGCTGTGGTCACAGTTGTGTACGTTCCATCCTATATGGGAGCAGTCCGTCAGTGATGGCTCCACCCCTGTGCACTTCAGGTTGTCCAGGAGAATGGTCCCCTCCCCCGGCCCAAAGTGCGTCTCAGCCGTCACCGCTGCCAACGCGTCGCCGCAGCCCACCTGACGACACACCACCTGGGCGTCGGGGAGGTCCCATGCGTCATCGCACACCGTCCCCCATGACGCGTTTATGAACAGCTCCACCCGGCCCTCGCAGCGGTGGCGTCCTCCGGCCAGTTGCATCATCCCTGGAAGGACGGTGCAAAGGTAGACAGTCAGCGAACACATCACATGATTAATAGCAGTGTGTCTGTATAAACGCATCATTTTATTTTTGTTGCATCATCCTTGGAAAAAACATGCAAAATTCAGACTGATCTCATGAAATTGTGTGTATGTCACGCCAGTTCTTATGGCATTTGGCATGCTATACACACATATTTTCATCCTTTTGCATATTATTCAGTGCCATTTGATCACATGTCAATATACGCCAAGATCTGCAGTTTACATATCCATAACCACTAACCCTAAATGTAACCCTAACTGCGCTAACCTTAACCACTAATTGCATATTATTTTATATGGCATGAACATACACGCAGAAAGCTTATAATACGTACAGATAACCCGCTAATTAAAAGTGGCGTGTTATCTGTACGCAATTCATGATATCACGTTGCAAAATTAGACAGTCAGTGAACGCATCACATGATTAATAATCTGATGTGAGTGTCTCTGTATAAATGTATAATTTTATCACAGTTACATCATCCCTGCAAAAAACATCCAAGATTAGACAAACGGCCAGTGAATGCATCACACGATTAATAACAATGTGAGCGTCTGTTTAAACGCAGCAGTTTATTATTGTTGCATCATTTTCGGATTTTATATCTTGTATATTTTATGTAGTTTCCATCTTATGTTTTTAATTTTTCGTATCGTTTTCATCTTGTTGCTTATTTAACATAATTTTTATATTGTTCCATCTCTTTAATCTTGTCACGTCGTTGTCTCTGAATTGTTACATCTTTCATCCTTTATATCATTTTCATCTTATGGTGTCCATTTGTCTTAATGCGTATTTTACAAAACTTTTGTCTTGTTACATCTTTAATTTCTTGTTTCTTTCACATTGTTTTCATCTTCTTGAGTTTTTACCCTGCCCCTCACCCTATCAAATTGGGTTTATAGATTGCCAGTGATCCAGAATAGATCTTATTACATTTTGGGAAAAATAAGTCAAAGTTCCAATTTCTTATGAATTTTTAAATTCCTTTTTCCCCCTCCCATTTACTTATAATGGGCGAAATTTCAAATCTCTATAAAAACATCAGTTTTATTTCAATTTACTTCAAACTTGGCACACATATAGAGGCAATTGATATGACATCAGCACATGCACAGACATGATGACATCAGCTGGATCGATACCAAAATAAACTACCATACATGTGAGGGGTGGGGTTTGTTGTGCCTGGAACCACTGGTTTAATGTTGTTTTTGTCTTATATCTTTTTCATCTTGTTGCATTTATTACATCAGTTTAGTTTTGTTCCATCTCTTTAATCGTGTATTTTTAATGGGATTTTTGTCTTTTTACATCTTTTATGTAATTTTTTATGTTCACACTGTTTTTCTCGCTACATTTTTTATATCATTTACATAATTTTTCATCATAATTAACATAATTAATTGTCATCATAATGTCATCGTAATTTTTCGTCATAGTTTTTGTTTTGTTCTATTCATTTATATATTTGTAATCTTTAATCTAATTTTAGTCTTTTGCATCTTTTACATTTGACCTCATTCTCATCTTCTTACATCTCATTAATCTTGTTAAATCTTGTGTATTTTAGCATAATTTTTGTTTTGTTGCATCTTTTTTGTCTTGTCTTTCACAGTGTTTTCAACTTGTATCTTCCTTGTCTTTTTTGCATGTTTTAAATGATCTTCATTTTGTTGTGTCCTTAAGTCTTGTGTATTTTACATTTCAATTTTGTCACATCTCTTTGTTATTCTTTAGTAAAATGATAGTTTTCTTATTATGGACAGAATCAGATGTAGCCAAAGGAAATATTTAATATAAGCTTGTGCAGATGTTGAACCAGGTCTGACTCACACGTCGATCATCGTCTCTAAAATAACATGATATTATATTGAACCTTTATTGTATGTTTGTATCAGTCTGTACATTCGGTCTAAACTGTTGGTTGTCCAATCAGAGCTGCGTAGGTTTTGTCGTATTTAGACTAAAATTGCATAATGACCTTTGAGTTTATTATAATTCAGATGATCTGAGAGGAAGTGAGAAGTCACCCTACATCTGTTTTTTTTTTTTTTTAAAGATAGATAAATAGATAACTTTATTGTCTGTTCCAAGTAAAAACAGAAATTTGTCTTCTGTCACAGCTGTAAGACAAAGTTAAAAAACCACATTAAAAACATCCCCTCACATCAAAAACACAGTATGACAGATAAAAACAAGTAAAACACAAAGTCATTATAGGGTAAAATAAACACCAACTGATTCAAACTAAACCCTTTGTTTCCATGGTAACAGTCAGTTGAACTAGCCAATGCTGCCTACTGGTTTGCATTAGTTTTTACCTTCAGGGGGTTGGGTGGACATCATGGTTGGCGCCATTTCTGTCATTTCCATTGGAAAGCCATTTAAACCTCGAGCCAGAGGCTCCAAATCTGTGAAGAAATAAAATAAAAGTCATAAAACCACTGTAGTTTTAAGTCCCGTTAAAAAACCTGAAGCTGTAATGACGCTCAGTGATTGGCCTGATGTAAAGGTCACTCATCACCTACTGGTTGGAAATAGAACTAAATCCTGCCTTCAGAATCCACAGTGTGTGACTGTCCTTGACCTCAGGACATGAACGTGTCCTGGATGTTGGTCTTTGTTCCTTTGGCCTGAGGATGCTCATTGACTGATCAACAAAGGGTCATCCTCCCAGAGTCCACCCACAGTAAAATACAGTCACACAGTAGGAGTAGTGGTAATACTAGTAGTAGTGGTAGTAGTAATAATACTAGTAGTAGTGGTAGCAGTAGTAGTAATAATACTAGTAGTAGTGGTAGTAGTAGTAATACTAATAGTAGTAGTAGTAATAATACTAGTAGTAGTAGGAGTAGTAATAGCAGTAGTAGTAGTAGTAGCAGTGGTAGTAGTAGGAGTTGAAATAGAAGTAGTACCAGTAGTAGTAGGAGTAGGAGTAGTAGCGGTGGTTGTGGTAATGGTGGTAGTGGTTGTAGAGAATAAGAATTTAGTCAACTAAATCTTTATGATATTTAGTTGACTAAAACAAGACTAAAACTAAAACAGTTTAGATGACTAAATTCTGACTAAAACTAAATTAAAATGGTTGTCAAAATGAAGCGTACTTTTACAGATGACGCCGGCGTCCTCGTGGTGTCCACAGTTGTGTTGACCCCAGCCCAGGTGGAAGCACATGGACAGCTCCAACTCCTTCCCCGTACATGCCACATTGTCCAGCAGGATGGGGAGCTGACCATAACCAAAGAAAGCCTGGGTCTTGGCCGCGATGGGGGGTCCGCAGCCCAGCTGTCTGCACACCACCAGGGCGTTGAGCATGCTCCACTCGTCGTCACACACCGTCCCCCAGAAGTCTTTGTAGCGGACCTCCACCCGGCCCTGGCAGCTGCTGTTCCCATTCACCACCCGGATGGACGGCCTGGCTGCACGGGAAAAACAAAACAAACGCACCTTCAGAACCTTCAGATTACGGCGGCATGTTAGGGCCACATAAGAAAATAAAAACACCTGTCACTACGAGAATAAAATAGTAAAATATTGAGATAAAACCTGTAATTTTATGAGAACAAAGTTGAATAAAAACAGTCAAAATTTTACAAGAATAAACTCTTAATATTATGAGAATATCATCATTTTTTGAGTAATAAAGACATAATAATACGAAAATAACATCGTAATTTAAAAATAAGCGGGAAAAATATAATTTACGAGAATAAAGTTGTACCCACTCGTCGCATAGTGGAGAACTTGGAGCATTTTGTGAGGTTCTACTTTAATTTGGGGTTTATGCACAAAGGCTAAATACTGAGCCTATTAGCCCCGCCCACCATCAACACATTAGCATTAGTTAAAGGACTTTGAAGACAGTTTGCAAACGTTTGGGTTTGTTTTGTCGTAAGAACCGAACGGATATGGAAGAAATTGCTTCTTTTGTGGAGGATGAACTGATTGTAACCAGAAACTGTCATCAACAAGGCTTAAGGCTTACAACTTATAAATTAGGACTGTTTATTGCACTATTGAGAATTTATTTTCAAAATATTATGACTTTAATCTCATAAAAATACGACAAGTTTTGTTTCATTACTTTTTTGAAATTTGTTTTTTGAAATTTGTCTCATTTACGTCATTTTCATCTTGTGTATTTTACATAGTCTTTGTTTTGTTCTATTTATTTATTTCTTTGTAATCTTTAATTTTAGTCTTTTGCATCTTTTACATTTTACCTCATTTTCATCTTGTTACATCTCTTTAATCTTGTTAAATCTTGTGTACTTTAACATCATTTTTTGTTTTGTTGCATCTTTTTTGTCTTGTTTTTCAGTATTTTCAACTTGTTACGTCTTTGTTGTCTTTGTGCATATTTTAGATGATTTTCATCTTGTTGTGTCCTTATGTATTGTGTCTGTTACATTTTAATTTTGTCACATCTCTGTGTTATTTTTTTTTTTAATTATAGTTTTCTTATTATGGTCAGAATCAGACATAGCCAAAGGAAATATTTAATATAAGTTTTGTGTAGATGTTGAACCAGGTCTGACTCACACGTCAGTCATTATTTTTGTTAAATTATGAGTTTTACGACTTTATTCTCATAATATTATGGCTTTATTCTCTAAATACTATGACTTTATCCTCGTGGTGACAAGTGTTTTTATTTTTCCGATGTGGCGCTAATACACCGTCGTATCAGGTCCACATGAAGCGGCCTAAACCTGATCTGAGACAGTAGTGCAGAGGGGTCATCCTTACCTGGTGTTGGTGCAGGCGTGGTTGGTTTGATTGTTCGACTTTGAGTTACAACAGGAGCTTGTGTTGCTAAAGTGAAAACAGGAAAACATTAGTAGAAAATTAAAAAACCCTTCTGATGTAGTTGATCTGCATCATTTCACCTCCAAGTTTCAGTCACTGTCATAGTTCAACTCTATGTGGCAGAAATGGCGCCCTCAGGTGGTTAGTAGTGAAATGTTTTACTCCAGGAAAAACAGATCAGAAAAGACTAAGGCTCTGTACAGACTTAATGCACAATTCAGATTTTTTGGTGAAATCTGATTTTTTTGTATGCTTGTTCATATTACACATTAAATGTGTCAGTTTTGAGTATGAACTATGTCAGGTCCTGACGTAATTCGTGACCATTCAGACATGCACTGTGTTTATGGAAGTAAGTATGGAAGGATGCAGAACTATGATATTTGTTATATTTCAGTGATGTAAAGCTTTAATAAATGTGACCTGGCCATTCAGACTGAAGTGGCATTGCACGGTATTAGATGTGTATTGGATTTAGGACCACATATGAAAGTGGCCTGGGTCAAATTTGAACAAATCAGATTTGGGCCACATTTGACTGCAGTCTGAATGTAGCCATAGACACATCTTTCTGTCCACTGATTGGATGCCAGTGTCTGTCCACCTTTTGTCTTGGTACCTTCGGTGGCATCGGTGACCCTGGTTGTGGTTTCAGTTCTGGGTGACGTGGTCGTTGGAGGAGGATGAGTGGACGTTGAACCTGAAGTGGATCAGAAAGAGAGGAGCTTCAGTTTGGACAGACGGATTAAACTAATACTAATACTAGCACTAATACTAATCCCAATACTAATACTAATACTAATACTAGTACTAGTAGGCAAGGCAAGGCAAAGTTTATTTGTATAGCACAATTCATACACAGGGCAATTCACAGTGCTTTAAAAAAATGGAAAAGAGACTAGTTAAAAACACACAATTACAGTTAAAACATAATCAATAAAACATAAATAACAATCAATTAAAATAGGTAATTAAAT
>JAPQRP010000008.1:19782144-19792243 GCA_037367295.1 Apogon hyalosoma | reverse complement strand
TATCCTGACCAAGGAAAATCCAATTCTCCCTTTGTGCAGTAATCTACACCTGGCTTTTCTACCTCCATCCATAATAAAATACATTATATAGACTAAATGTCCTCTAAAATTAATGTTTATTTGCAACATAGTATAGCAAACTATTAATGTGATCAAAAACACAATAATTTTAGCAAAAAAAAAAGTCTCCATTTTGAAAGTCCAGGGTCATCAGAAATTTATGATGTTAAAATGGGGTCAGGAGCCAAAAAAGGCTGGGAAATACTGCCCTAACCGCTAATTGCATTAATTGTATGTTATTTTACATGGTGAGAACATACACGTGGAAAGCTTACAATGCGTACAGATAACACGCCAATTAAAAGTGGATGTTATCTGTGTGCAATTCATGATATCATGTTGCATTTTGTGTCATTTTGTCTACATTTTTTGTATTTATTTATTTATTTATTTATTTTTAATTTTTTTTTTTTTACATTTTTCACCTTTAATATATTTCTCAGTTTATTTTATTTCATTTATTACTTTTTAAAAAATATATATTTTCCTACAGCAAAAGGGAAAATTATTTTACATTTTGTCATTTCCATGAGAATTGACTTTTGTTCTGAAATTAACTCAGTGGTTAAAATTATGTCTTTATCTCTGTATCAAACATTGATCGTTGGCTTTAACCCTTTAAACCCTGAGCCCTTATTCCAGGTAAAGGTTCATGTATTATTACTTTGTACTACAGACGCATTTTAACCTATTTATTCAATAGAAAAAGTCACTTTTTATTCAGTTCTTTCTGTTTTGATATAATAACCTTTAAATTGACGCTTTAATGAACATGGACATGATCCATGAATTAAATATAGAAAATACAGGATTTACACCGAAAAAATTAAGAAATGCAGAGGAGAGAATGATATAATAAATGGTTGTTGAGCATCAGTGGTTTGAGGCTTGATCATAAAATCATCTCCATTTAGGTGAGAACCTGTTTTAGAATAGAATAGAATAGAATAGAATAGAATAGAACAGCAGTTTCCTTCATGTGTATCTGTGTTTGTGTGTTTGTTTTTGTCGTGTTCCATCTAAAACTATCAGGACTTGACTTTAAATGCATGGTGACGTCGTATCAATTGCGTGCGACGCCATGTGTCGGACGCTTCACGTGTTCGCCTCCACATTCAGACACATATTCCAAAGCTGTGTCAGGACAGACAATAATGAAAAGATGGTTAACGGTGATTGTTTCCTGGACGACTGCACCGTTAAACAGTCCAGTCCCTGTGGCTTTGACTCTTTGTGAACTGGGACCGGATCAAATCCTCACCTGGGTACCGGTTCTGATTCTACAGCAGCGAACTCAGAGGTGCTAAACGCTCCAAAATCTGAACCAGAACCACCTCCTTTTCTGTTCCACTGGTCTGCAAGGAAGATGTTTCCAGAATAAAAGGAGCTCAACTTGACCTACTTTTAGTTACTGAAAAAGAAAAAGACTAAATCAGTCCACAGTGATGGTCGGCTGGAGTTATGGAGGTCCAGAAAAAAGTCAGATATTCAAATTATATACGAAGTAATGAGAGAGTGATTATGAATTAAAGGATATGTATGTGTCTGAGCTACAAGTTCTGACTCCAAACATTAGTGTAACGTAGAACAGATTCATCTGTGCTCACGTTTGGACAGAACATGTTCTCTGACATATTAGACACTTTGGTCCATTTCATAAACCACCACCAGCACTGGTCTAAGTCAGGGGTTCCCAAAGTAGGGTACACGTACACCCAGGGGTACTTGGAAGAAGCCCAGGGCGTATTTGAAATGTTTTGAGAAAAATACATAAAAGGAGTGATATTTAGCTTTTTTTCAGAGGAATTCCTCATTTTCAAACCTTTCCCTCTGGTCTCCATAAACTGTAAACACTCTGCTTGGGTCTGAATTCTTCATTCATTCAGCTCCACAGGTCCATCTTCAACCCTACACTGGAAAAAATCTAATCTTACCAAGTGTATTTTTCTCATTTCTAGTCCAAATATCTCATCACTCTTAAAATAAGACGTAATCACCTAAAGAGTAACTTTTCAGTGAGATATAAGAACTTATTTTTAGACAATAGATCTGGAAAATCTTATTTCAAGAAATCTTACCAAGACAACTTTCAGTGTTCCATTGGCAGATTTTTTTTTTTTTTTTGCTTAATTCAAGCAAAAAAACCTGTATACATAATAAAACTGTGTCATTAACATTAGCCGATCATCAGTTTAATCATTTTTATTCTAGTTCATCAATTTTAGCTCGGAAGCACAGTTTCTAAAAACATGTGTGCCAGTGTTACCGGAGTGAAGGTGGATGCATTAATGGTAAATGAGTCCAAAAGTCTGGTCAGTGCTTTAGACGAGATGAAAAGACCAAACAAAGAACGCTGCAAATAAAAGCCTCAAAGGGAGAAGAGCTCAATAAAGGTCCTTTTTCAGGTTTCCCAGTTGGATTCACAGTGGTCTGGAAACGTCTACTGGGAATGAGATTCCAGTTCGGAAGCGTGAAAAGAAACCGAGGATGTTTATACAAGCCAAGTCTGGGAAACGGTGGATTATATCTGAGCTCCACAAACGTCCACACATTACCATCAGCCTTGGGTTTAGTCACATGGATCATGAAGACGCGCCGCATTCACTCTAGATAGAAAAGCTTTAATTTCAGATTTATGGTCCACACTAAAAGACAAACACGTCTTAAAAACAGGACATGGGGCTAAAAATTCACACCAGACGTAGACTAATGTTATGAAGCAGGTTTGGAAGCACTTTGGGTCTGTTTGAAAAAGAAATACTTACTGAGATACAAGAGAAACTATTTTTCACATAAAACACTTTTTATATTTTACATTATATTTAATACAAAAATCCGCATGTAACACGGTCAAAAGGACACGAAAATTACATACTACTATTTTTTCAAATATCTCTTTATTCTCTCACAGGTACATTTTGGGAATTCAACTAATTACTCAAGGCAGAGTGTTTGACAAAAATGACCGCTGTTGCAAAATCATTTCTGATTTATTTGTGTTAAAATTGGCCGGTTCTGCATGTAACATAAATGGACACAATGAGTTCCACACCAAACCTGGAATAAGACGTAGATTGATGAAAAACCCACATGTGTGGATTAGAAAAACCACTAGGATCGACACATTTAACACAGTGTCTTTATTTAGAGTCTATAGAAGAGCATTTACAGCCATGTTTTCAGATCTAATGCACTGACACCTAGGCAGATTTAACTGTCCATATTTGGGGCCCATTTTTGGACCCAATATTTGATTAAAAATTCATTAATTATGGGATGGCTCAGAGCAAGAGAATAATTTTTTGTATTTATCTGAGGTCATCATTAGGTCCATCCTGGGGGAAATATGTCTGAATTTACCTTTTATTATTGGGTCTAAAAAGCTGGAAAAGTGACAGATACTAAAATCAACCCAGTTTCATAGAAGAACCCAGATACGAACCTCGGTACTTTCCAGAGTCAGTCACACCAGTGTTTCCAGGACTGACATGTGTAACATACAGCACTATATGAAAGATGAATCAACCAGAGAATGACAGTATTTAATGAATCAGAGTCTGACTTATAATTATCTGATCCTTAAAGTCCACATGTATGAACATATAGACATGTCCGGGCTGAAAAAAAGACCCGTCTGTGAAATACAATATGTTCTTGAACTGAACCTGAGCCCACATGTTTCTGTACCATTTCTGTAACAGAATAGTGGTACTGTGTCGTTGCGTAATGCAGCTTATGGGATGTTATGAAAGACATGAACTCGAACAGGAGACAAGGACAAAACAGTTCAGTGGAATAAACACCGACTCATTTTTACGCCATTACCGTGTCTTTATGAGACCGTACAGTAACATTTAGGCTGTAATAAGAAACTGATTTTAGTTCAGGATCCACATCCACACCAGACCAATATATACAATATATTATTACTATTAATACCTTTAATAATCAGTACTATTTGTATGTCTAATGTGTGTTGGCTGTTTTTATTATGGTTTTATAGTTATTATTTTCTCTTCCTCTTTTTCTTCTAATTCCTATATTTGTACATACAAGGTTGTGCTGCAACTGGAAAATGAATGAACCAGATGCATCAATAAAGTTCTGTCTAATCTATTGTAACATTCTCTAATTGAATTTAATGTAATTTAACCTAATTTTATCTAATCTAATCTAAATTAATCTAATTTAACTTAATTTTATTTATCTAATCTAATGTAACTTTATCTAATTGAATCTTATCTAATTTCATCTAATCAGCTAATTTGATCAAATCTAACAAAATGTATCAAATCTAATTTAATCTAACATTAACATGTTTCTTTTAGTTTCATTTAGTTATTTCTGTTTGTGTGTGCGTGCACATATATGACTGTGCGGTGGTGGCTGGTGCTGGTGGTGGGGTGCACTGATTTTATGTGTTAAGCACTTTGTGCTACATTTTACTGTGTGAAAAGGGCTAAATAAATAAAGATTGATTGATTGATAAGATAATTTAACCTAATTTTCTCTAATCTAACTTTATCTGATTTAATCTAATCTAATTTTATCTAATCTACTCTGTATAACAGTAAAGTGAGTTGACCTTTGACCTTTAACCTCTGACCTTTATGTTGGCTCCCACAGTGGAACCAGGTCCTGATTTCACTGACTGTTAAACCCTGTGTCCACGTCCTCATCCCTGTTGGTTCTGTTTGCAGGGTCCAGGTTCTGAGCGTTCTGAGGTTCTAGTGCCCCCTGATGGTCAGCCTCAGCCGGACGGGGACCATGATCATGGGGAAGGTATGTGACCTCTGACCTCTGTAGGACTCAATATTAAACCTTTGTGAAACTGTCAGGCCCAGGCTTCAGCTGAAACTGTGAATTCCTGTTTGAATCGAGTCCTTTGAACGCAACATGAAGTAAAAATAACCTCAGATGAAAAATCTCAGAGGTTAAACATCAGACGGTAACAGACGGTAAAACCTGCTGAGTCTGTTCATTAAATGGTGTAAATGTCAGAGATCTGATCCGGATCTGGAAAACGGAGATTTACACAGAATAAAACAGGAATTTAACGTATCCTCAGGGAACAGATTTTACCTGAGGAGTCCCTGAACGCACCCTCACATCCAAATCAAACATGTTAAAGTAATTAAAGTAACTGTGACGTCAGCGGTGTTGAAAAACCAAATAAAAACCGACTCATTATAAACAATAAAAAACAGGATTTTCTGCAATATTGTCGTCATGTTCAGCACAAGAGACGGAGGAACCAGGGTTATAATGGACAAACAAAAATCTCACGGAGCTTAAATACGTTGCATAGGTTGTGCCCCCCTTGCGAGACTGGTGGGGTGGGGGGTGCACGATGGATGTTATTACTATGACGTACCTTATTGCAGAGGAGCGGGGGGAGGGGGGCATGGAAATTCACCATTGCCACAACATGCTGCCTGATATTGACACTTCTACAGACTAACGCCCCCATTTCGGTCTCAGTGCCCCCCTCTCAGCTTTGTTACTCCAAACACCACCCTGAGGAGGCAGTGCCACCCCCCTTGAGAAACACTGATCTAGACAAACTCAAATGTTTGAACACATGAAAAATAGCTGCAAGTTTCTTTCTATAAACTCAAAGTTTTATTTTGAACAGTTACAGTTGTTTTCTATGATAAATATAATGAAAATTCAAATCTTTTTTACTGTAACACACTGTTTTAAGAATGTATTCCATATGATAATGACAATTAATCAACAGAAATTTAACGTTAAAAGACTTGTTTAAAAAAGGACATTTTGTGACCCTTTTATTTCAAGAAAAGCCTAAATAATGAGGCCTGTTCTGAGTCCTCATGGGGTGAACTTCTGTACATTGTCGTCCTCAGTATTAGATCATATGTTGTTTCCATTTATAGGTGATGACACTGTTAGGTTTGGGACTCACCCCTGGAGCGTTTCCGACGAACCCGGACCATTAACCCTCCTGGTTTCGCCCTCATTGAACCCCTGTTGTCATTGTTTTCTTCTTGTGTCCAAGTGTGACACGCCTGCACATGAAACAATGCCCTGACGCAGACACACAATGATAATTCTACTTATTTAACCGTGACAAGAAATCCGAGCTGACGCAGAAACGTAAGCATTCACGGTTCAAACTGAAGACGGGCCTGGGTTCTGGGTCAGTGTCACGCCTGGAGTCGCGTGAACGCAAAAGCAGCATCTGCAGGTTCGTACCCCTTAAAGATGAATTTGGCTGCAGGATTGAAAGATAAACGCATAGAATGAATATATACAGACCCAAGAAAAACACAAGACAAAGACTATGAGCAGATGAGCGTCTCTGTGGACGTTTTGAAGAGGCACCTCAAGACGGTGCACCTTTATTCTGCTGCGTTTATGGGTATTCCATGATTTTATCTGGTATTTCAGAATTTCACATTTTTGCTTTTTTTTTTTTTGTTTTTTGTTTTTTGTTTTATGTCCTTTAATACGGAAGAGGATTAGGGGCACTGGGAAAAAAAAAAGTCCAATATATGTTTTTTATTATTATTCTGAGAAAAAAAGTCAGAACTCTGGCTTTAAACTCAGAATTATGACTTCTATGTCTTTTAATCTATTCTTATATTTTATTCTTTTATTTTGTCTTTTATTTATTCTTCTGTACAGCACTTTGGTCCACTGCGTTTTTTTCAAGTGCTTTACAAATAAAGTTGGATTGAATTAATCACCTTTGACCCAATTATACTTTATCAACAAGAATAAGTCACAATAATTTCATGAGAAGAGGGAACATATTTTGAATGAATGAATGTTGTGTTTCAGACATAGATAAAAAAAAACAAAAAAACCCAAACAAAACAATGCAAGTACCAACAAAAGCAAACGCCTGGAGCAAATTAACGTAACGTGATGAAAAAATGTAGTGTTACTTCCACACCTTTATTAAGTTATTTAATCCGACCTGTTTCATTAACTCATATATTACAATGTTCGACCTCAGTGTTGAATTTCACTAAATAAACGGTTCATTTTCATCCGTGTAAATAGATCTCGAATCCATTTCAAGAGTTTGACCCGGAACATCCTCAACCTACAAACCTGTTGCACTTAAAAGTAAGTTAATATTTGAATGTTCATCGTCTTGTCATATGAGCAGAAGCATCACATTTCAGACTAAAAATACATGGTTCAGGATGTTTTTGTGCGTCTGTTAAAGTCACATCAGGTCAGATTTGACTCTGAACTCTGTGAAAGAGTTAAACAGAAAGAGTTCTGAAGGACATAATGAGCCTCAGTATCATTCCTCGTCAGGTCAAACTCATCTTCATCTGTGTTCGGAGCAGCAGGAGGTGCAGTTACAGGATGTCACCACTGGTGGTCAGACGACTCACATATGACGGATTATGATGCCTTTGAGAACCGTCGGAAAAAATGAGCTTCTTCCTGATGGAGGTGCTGAATTTTTATGCCAACATGTTCAGTTTATGGGATTCAAAGATGTAGATTTTTAAAAACTTTAGACTTTTTATTACTTATCATTATATATTTCTTTATTTTTATGCGTTTTAACTCTGTGTCAACCCTCAGTCGTATCTTTTAGCCACTGTTTGCATCATTTCTGATCAGTTTTACCAGTTTATCTTCATTTTTCCTGATTCCTTGTATGAACGTGTTTTATTTGATCCGTTTACACTGTTTTCATGCTGCGTTTCCATCCACTGCGGTTTTAATCCGGTTTAATCTGTTAATTGAACACATGGCCGAAGGATGACAGATGGAAATTAGAGTAATACTGACAGATTTACACCAGAGTTTATTGATGTGAACTATCCTTGAGTAAATAAATAAATAAATAATAGATATTTTGAAAATGTTCCCTTGTACAACACCGTAAGACTCCGTCATTTGCCCGAAGTATACGGTCATTAAAAGTCTTAAACCTCATGAATTTTATTTATTAAATTTGTTAATTGTCTTTTTCTTTAATATGTTGTTTATATTTAATGTGAGTTTGTTAGATTGTGATTAATGATGTTTATTATTGAAGCAAAGGTTCATAACACGAGGAGGATGAAGAGTTTTAATCATATCTGAGTCGTTTGATGCCTTACAAAATTCATATTTTAGGTGATTAATTGGTGTTTTATTGATATACATTTTTGCGGTTGATAAAACAGGGTTGTGGTTTGTGTTGATGTCTCAGGTTGGTGTTTATCTCATGTGAATGCCTGGTGTTCAGTAAATTCTAATTTTGTCCAGTTTCGTTTTACTTGTTAATCATCAGCCTGTGGATCTGAATATGTTAATTAACCTGAATTCAACAAACTTTTCTCTCGGTTTGGTCTTTGATGTTTTCTGTTTCAAGTTCTCCAGCTGTTTCAGGTCTTTGACCAGTTCGATGGCGTAGTGTCCCTGAATGCAGCAGAATCTCTAAAGGTAGCAACAGCTGGGGACAGACACTGTCCCTGAAGGTATCAACGTCCTTGAAGACAGCAGTATCCATGAGGACATCAGTGTCCCTGAATGCATCACTGTCCCCAGAATGCAACTGTTCATGAAGGCAGCAGTGTCCCTGAATGCATCTCTGTCCCCAGAATACAACAGTGTTCATGAAGGCAGCAGTGTCCCTGAATGCATCACTGTCCCCAGAATACAACAGTGTTCATGAAGGCAGCAGTGTCCCTGAATGCAGCAATATCTTGGCACTGACACACTGTCCCTGAATGCATCAGGGTCCAGCATGGCATAGCAGCAGAATCCGTGAATGCATCATTGTCCTTGAATAAATTAGTGTCCCTGACTGCAGCAACTCTCGGGACAGACACACTGTCCCTGAAGGCATCAAGGTCCATGAAGACATCAGTATCAATGAATGCATCACTGTCTCCAAATGCAACAGTGTATGTTAAGGAACCAGTGTCCCTGAATGCATCAGGGTCCAGCATGGCATGGTACAATAGTCCCTGAATGTATCACTGTTCCTGAATACAATAGTGATCTTGTAGGCACCTGGGGCTCTGGACAGACACACTGTCCCTGAATGCATCAGAGTCCATTAACGTCAGTGTCCCTGAATGTGCTAGGGTCCATGAAGGCAGTTAGGATCCTTGCTTGGGTCAGTACAGAATTGTCCGTGAACGCAGCAGCGGCAGCCTGGACAGACACACTGTCCCTGAAGGCAACATTGTCCCTGAATACATTAGAGTCCGTGCAGTTATCAGTGTCTCTGAAGGCGTCAGGGTCCGTGAAAGCAGTGACTCGGTCCCTGAACGCAGCACGGACCGTGTGTGACGCCGCTGGACATAAACAAACCCCGTGCCCGCGGCTCCGTGGACCGTTAACAACCAGCGGTACCGGGTTCAGAGACACCGGAGATACTTTTACAAGAGTAAAATGTCTGAAAGTAGACAGATTAAATAAAGGACTGCGCGGTGAAGATGTTCCAGTCTGACAGGAGTTTGGTTCAAGTTGTGGACGGAAAACTTAACGGTAAGCTAACGGCGGCTAACGGGCTAACTAGCCTCCGGTTCTTAACGACACCGCGTCTTTGTCCACGTTAAATATGTGACAGGAGGATGTTTGATCATTAGTCTTTTATTGGGACGGGCCGTGGACGGACAAACTGTCGACTGGAGCTGTGGGGTCACTTGTTGCATCCTCTTCCTGCTCCGGTGTCACCGTGTGTTCTGGGGTAACGGCGGTTTTCATCGGTGTCTTTGATCTGTGGGTTCCAGAACTTTCTCAGTTTGCACGAGACTCATTCATTTGAACATTTGTACATTTTGGCAGAAAATTTATACTTTAGACAAGTGCGAAAGAACCCGCAGAGGACCCCAACCACCGAGCTATATGTTAAATATAAGGAATCATATATGAGGATAAATCACATATAATCACATATGAGGGTAAATCAGCTGAGGAGAAATCACATATAAGCTACTATAAAGAGAAATTACATATAAGAAGAAATCATATATAATTACATATAAGGATAAATCACGTATAAGGAGAAATCAGATTTCATCACATAAGGATAAATCACATATAATCACATATG
>JAPQRP010000008.1:19767379-19782044 GCA_037367295.1 Apogon hyalosoma | reverse complement strand
AAATCACATATAATCACATATGGGGATAAATCATATATAAAGATAAATGACATATAATCACATATGGGGATAAATCATATATAAAGATAAATGACATATAATCACATATGGGGATAAATCACATATAATCATATATGAGGATAAATCACATTTTTATTTATGAGGATAAATCATATATACGGATTAATGACATATAATCACATATGAAGATAAATCATATATAATCACGTATAAGGATAAATCTGTACATAATCTAGATACTTTCAGATGTACTTGTGTAAACTACTTTCTGTCATTCATCTCATGTTTAAGACAGTCTCTCCATGTCTGTGTTTCAGTTACTTTAACTCTGTCACATGCTGTTCTGTTACTGCATCCATCATCTGTAACAGGGGTGTCAAACATACGGCCCGCGGCCCTAAACTGGCCGTCACGGTTCAACTCGGCAGGCCAACATAATCTAAAGTGGTTCAGACCAGTAAAATATTATCGTAATAACCTATAAATAATGACAACTCCAACTTTTTCGTCTGTTAGTGTGAAAACAAGTACAATTACATGAAAATGTTTACATTTACAAACTATTCTTACACAAAATATGTGAATAACCTGAACAAATATGAACGACCTGAAATGTCTTCCTTTAAATCGGTGTAACTATACCAATATTCTATCTGTTATTAAATGATTTATGTATCTGTTGACTTGTAAGTTATAATCTAGCCTACATGTGAAAATGATGAACTGAGGCAGAATATTGTTAAGAAATTTCAGGTTGGTCATATTTTTTATGAACAGCAACATATACAGTTTTTTAAAGAGCAGCTTGTAGATGTAAACATTTTCATGTAATTTTACTTTTTATTTTTTACACTAAAACAAAGAAAGGAGTGTAAGTTTGGCATTATTTATAGGTGATTCTGTTCTTATTTTACTGGTTTTAGATCAATTTAAAATCACACCATCTATATTTGGAATCTGAACTAAAATGATTTTTACATCCTTGACTTAAGTGTAATTTTTCATGACCTGGGCCAGAGGGGGCCTTTTGGCGGCCCTGTTCTGGTCCTTGGGCCGTATGTTTGACCCCCCTGCTCTGTATCGTCTGAGCTCATCTAACGCTGTCTCTGACCTCGTCCACTGTTTCATTTTTCCAGTGACCTGCTGTCGTCTCTGCATGTCTTCTTTCCTTCCGTCATGAATCACCATCTGACCTCCACTCCGTTCTGTAGAAATGTGTGTGTTTCTTCGTTCTTTGCATGTTTCTCTGTGAATGTGTCGTAATGAGGGAGGACGGCGTTAACCCTTTGGCGTCTGCGCCTCCACGCCAGGGCCGGACTGACTACGCTGGACAGGTTCGGAGGCTTCGTGTTGATTTGGAGGCTGAGAAGAACCAGAAGCTGCAGACCAGTGAACGTCTCACTGAGGAGCTGAGGCTCCTACGTGAGGAGGCGGAGAAGGAGCTGCTGAGGTCGTGGGTGGAGCTGAGGTCCAGGGGGCGGAGCCAGAAGGACGGGTCTCGACGTCTGCTGTCCAAGGAGGTGAACTGTCCGACGTACACGAGGCTGGAGCAGCTGCTGATGCTGTACGACAGGTTGCGTGTAGATCAGACGGTCTGTGAACTCCACCACAGGCAGGATTTAGACGTGGACAAGGCCTTGGTCCTCTGCCGCCTCCTCCAAGAACCGCGGAAACGGAGGTCAGGGCCTGCCCCCATCACCAGAGGACGACCTTCAACTCAGTGCGCTGAACTGGGACACACTGAGACACCGGGGACGCCCTCTGGTCGTCTGGGGAACCAGCAGGAGGAGGAGTCTTCAGAGGGTGGCGGGGCCTTAACTGAGTCCGGATCTATTGCCGCTGAGGGGGGCGGCGCTCTGAGCCGCTCTCTGAAGACCTGTGACCCCTACGGCCCTCCCCATGGTGACGGGAGTGACCGACGCCTTCACTGCACAGAGTCCTCTGGGTCCGACGAGTCTCCGGCCTCCAGATGCACGGATGCCAACATGGAGGTGAGTGTTTGGACTCTGTTAGAGGACAGGATGGTTCTGTTTGACCCACAGGTGTCCAACATATGGCCCATGGGCCAAAACCGGCCACCAAAGGGTCCAGTCTGCCCCAGGGGATGGAATTTGTAAAATGCAAAAATGACACTGAAGATATTTACAATAATGAACTCATGTTTGTTCAGGTTCTACATTCAGACCAATATGATCTAAAGTGGATCAGAACCAGGACAATAATAACAGAATAAACTATAAATAATGGCAACTCAGTACTTTTCTCATTGTTTTAGTGTAGAAAAAAAAGAAAGAAAATGTTTACATTTACAAGTTATCATTGGACAAAAAATGTGACTAAAAATGTCACATAAATCAGTGTAATTATACCAATATTTTGTCTTAGATTAAATGTTGTGTGCATTTGAAGATCCACTTTAATCTGTACGTTAGAATGAACATGTGTAAATGATAAACTGAGGCAGAATATTAGTCCAATTGCACTTATTTTTCATAAGAAATTTCAAGTCAGTGCTATTCCCATTTTGTATTTATAGGTTATTGTGTTGTTATTTTACTGGCCTGACCTGGTTGAGGTTAGATTGGTCTGTATTTGACCCTTGAACTCAAATATATTTGACATCCATGGTTTAAAACATCAGAACAGGGCTGTCAGTGGGTTTCAGAGGATCCTGGGAGCTGTGGTCGTTGGGGTTTTTTAGGGTTGTTTGACTAAACGCTGTGGATTTATTTTCACTTTAACCACATTTTCTTTAAGGTTCTGGTAGATTTAGGCACATCTGGAAAATGGACCTCAATCCATGAGTGTGGGAGTGGAGTATGTGCCCAGTGATATACAGTTGTGGTGTACAACAGTAGTTGGTAATGCACCTGAATGCATGAATGATGTCACTCATGAACCCCCCATGTGCTCACGCCTCGCCAGGAGAATGTCTCCCCCAGTTGAGAACTTCTGCTCTAAATCAACACTGATATTGGATCGGTATCGGGTATTGACCAATATGCAAGGCTTTGGCATCGGAACTGAAAAAGTCGTATTGATGCATCCCTCGTCTTGTGAAATGTATTATTTGAATGTACCCAGAGTTTGAAAAGAACTGGGGGAGTGACCCCCCCCCCCACATGTTGTTTTCAGGGGGCAGCAGGTAGTTTCTGAAAAGGTGTGGGGAGCTCACTTTCTCTTTCTCACAGCTTTATCTACAGATTTCTACAACCCACCACCTCCTCCACATACAGGGCTGTCACATTACTGTTAGCACTGCGTTCGGTGTGCATGATGTAGCCCATGTGGCAAAAATTTAAAGGGGATGGATTGGTCTTATGGATAGGTTGCTTTTCCAGATCCCTGATCCAGCTAAAATGTTGATGTTGGGGCCGATATCTGATTCTTATATTGGGTTGGTGCAACCTTACACAAGACTGTAAAGAATATTGACTAGTGGTTCTTTGGAGAGGTGAGGACAGGTATGATGGACCCATACCTAGAAGAGCTTTATGGATTAAGGTCAACCAGTGGGTGAACCTTCGCAAGCTCAAAGACAGCCACTCAGCTTCACCATATAGTTCACAGTGTTGAGTGAGGAGATTACAACCACTAATAAAGCATAGTGCACAATACATGAAATGTGACTGCAGCAGGTCAAATGCAGGGATGTCCTGATCCGGCTGCAAATCTGGCATTTTTTACAAGATCGGATTGGATTTAGTCATGAGATTGGGCCAATCTGGGCCTGGTTCCGCAGGGAGTCAACAAACATCCAGCCCCCTCAAATTAAAGTTTCCAAGAGTAGGGAAAAGAAAAATTAGCTGCACAACAGTGGGAGGCTTAGAGGAATTAGTAATGCGAGTGATACGCGAGTCAGGTTTTTTTCAACCCGTGGGACTTTTTTGGAATTATTTGACCTGACCCAACCCGCCACGCAAATAAACTGACATTCTTTTGACCCGCCCCAATGCGACCTGCAAGTAACCCGCTGATCCATGCATCACTAATGTTCTGCACGGAACGCACCCCCATATAATCCTTGGACAGACCTGTCCATAGATGCGCTACAGCGGTGGCAATCATACAGCCCACGGGCCAAGACCGGCCTGCCAAAGGTTCTAATATGGCCCAAAGTATGAATTTGGAAAGTGGAAAAATGATGCTAAAGTTATCAAGAGTCAAAGGTGTCATAATTGTTTTGTTCAGGTTCTACATTCAGCCCAAGTAAAATATTAGTATAATAATCTATAAATAATGGCTTCAAAATTAAAACAAAATTTCATTATAAAAAGTCAGTATTGGATCTGTATTGGATCAGTATCAGCAAAACTAATCCTAAAAAAATTGTATCTGCTCAGAAGCAAAAAAATCCAGATCGGGACATCACTAGTAAAATGTATAGATATGCTCTGGAGGACTAGTTCTATGGGTCAGAGGTTCACAGATGATTTCTGGAACTTTGGGTGATGAGGATCCTCCAGTTTTCACCTTGTTCATATTTTCGTTCCTCGTCTTTGTTACTCTGTTGACTGTGTGTACTGTCTTAGTCGTGTTTGTTTTTGCTGCGTTCTCCATCTTTGCCGCCCGTTGGATCATGTCAGGTGAGAGGAAGTCGATGCCAGTGAGCTGTGATTGGCTGGATCTCACCTCCCTGTGGATCATACGGCGTCTGATCTGTGTTGTGATTCTGACTGGGCGGTGCTGGTCTGTCTTCGCCGTGGGACAGTTAGTTCCATATGTAAATGTAAACTGTGACCGACATGTGACGGGTGCTCAGGGTGCTGTGGATCACGGGGCGGCTGCGAGGTTCATTGTTCTGGGTTAATGTTGGGCTGGCGGTCTCATCGGGGACAGAGGTTTGTGAAGCGTCGCTGTGTGGGTTCAGTCTTCAGGCCACAGTCGCGTCATGTGAGTCTGTTGTAATTAAAGACGGAAAATCAGCCGCTGGTGTGGGTGGAATCTGGATGATCCACATGGTCTGTGTGGGTCAGGGCGTTTGGCTTTTACTTCTCAGTCCATGGAGTTCCTCAGGGTATGGTATTAAGGTTCTCTCAGACACACTGTGTATTTGTTCGTGGTACATCTGGACTTGTTTTAGATCAGTACACATATAACTGGTGTTTATCTTATGTCTTGTTTTCATTTTTATCTCATTTCATCTTTTCATCTTGATGCATCTTTTCTCATTTTTGTTTTGTTTTTGTTTCGTGCCTTTTTTTATATACGTGTTTTGGATTTTTTTCTTGTCTTTTCTCTTTTGTCTTGTATCTTTCCTTATTTTTCATGTCTCATATTTTTCTCATTTTCATCTTTTTTCATTTTTTGTTGTTGTGTCTTTTGTTGCTCTTGTCCTTTCTCCGTACGTTTTTGTTTTGTTACATCTTTTTAAAGATTTACAAAAACTTGTCTGTTCTCTGTTTTGCATTATTGTGCCTTTTCTCTTTTTTCCTCTTTTTTTTGTTTTCATCTTGTTGCATCATTTTTCTTTTGTTGCATCCTCTGCTGTTTTCATCCTGTTGTGTTTTTTTACATTACTGTTATTGTTTGTTTGTTTGTTTTTTTACGTTTTATCTTAAATTTTTGAGACACTTTTACAGTACAGTAACAACAAAAACAGTGCACAAAACAACAAGGGAGGATGCTGTTCTACATGCACTCGTTTGCTTTTCTGCATCAGATCTGGTAACAAGAATTAGTGTCCTTATGGTCCATTTCTCCCATCTTCCGTTAAAAGTTCCCACCTTAATACTCAGATGAAACATTCATTTTTCCATGGTATATATTTCCTCTATAATGTCCAGCCATTGCTGTGGTCAAAGAGTGTCACTTTTTAACCAGTTTGTTGTGACAACCTTTTTGCAGGCAAGAATTAATATTTTAAATAAGTAAGTGTCTTCTCTTTTAATGACATCATCAGGTATTAGACCCAGGTAGTCTGGGGGTCCATTGGAATTTTATAATTTAAGATGGCCTCCATTACTGTTATTGTTTTTACATTATTTCACCTTTGTTGTTTCTGTCTTGATGATATTTTGCAAAAAAAACGTTGTCTTTTATAAATAATATGATATGATATAATAAATCACATTCAGGACCAAAAAACAGGCATAAAACTGGAAAGAAATGAAGGTTTGACATTTATCATGATGATTATCAGTTGATGTTTGAATATTTATCATGACCATCAACTTAAAAAAACCCAAAGATATTAAAACCATTTAGTTCATAGGATAAACCATAAATCTTGCATTGTCGTTCAGAAATAGATAAACCTGCAGATTTGGACTGTGTGCATATGTTTTTATATCTTCATGCTTCAGCTGTAGACTGATGGTTTTGCCTGAGCACAGATTAAAAACCCGTTCCGTGGATAAATGAGCAGAACGTGACCAGAGTTGGTCATTCTGTCAGACTCTCATTTGTCCGTTTTGTGTGAAACTGCAGTAAAACATCTGAGTCTGGATCGGACACACTTGTTCCTCCCGTGTTGCAGAGTGTGTTCGGCCTCTTGAACGATCAATAGGCAGCCGACATCATTCCAGCGTCATCTCCATGGAAACGGGGTCTAGTCGTGGCAGTGATTGGGCCCCGTCTCAGAGCCTGCCTTTTTGTGATAGGACGAGGGGGGCTGTCTTCCCCACCCCCTCCTCTGTCCAACACTCACCGTCTTACACACACATTTCTGCCTCCGTCCTCTTTTCTTCACCTTTATGGCGCTGTAACCGAGCCGGGATTAAGCCGCCCGTCGCCTCTTATCGCATCTGGATCAAAGGCGTTTTGAGACGGCGGCGTCAATGAGGACACGCTTCCAGCTCCTGGCTCAACACGCCGCCCACATCCAGCCTCGCCGAGGGATTGGAGACTGGATCGGAGACCGGATCGGAGACCTGTTAGTGAGATCCCGACATTCTCCTGATTCTCTCCCGTTCACGTCTCATCTTGTTTTGCTGTTTCAGTCAGGCCTGCGCGTGATGTTTCATCAGAATTCAGGATAAGCAGAACGAGGCTGTGTTTCTGTTTGTTTTTTGTTTTTTTTTTTTCCTCTGTGACAACCCCCCCCAGCCCCCCCGACGACACAGGAATAGGGAATGAACATCAGGCTCTGTCAGTGTGTTGAACGGGACTCTGTGTTGAAAACTAACAGTAGAACGCTGAAGAACGCTGAAAGGACAATGACAACCACAGTTCTGTTCTCAGAAACAGAGGCCCAAAATATATAACATCCCCTCGGAGCAGATTGTCCTGGTTTCTGGAGAACGTCACGGCACAGAGATGGATGAGGTACTTTAAAACTCAGGTTTATCTGTGAATGGTTCCGTGGACTCTGGTTGGAACAGGATCTGATGTTGTGTTTTCAGCCTAAACTCCCACTTTACAGACGCTGGATTTGCTTTATTGACGACCATGGCTCAGATTCAGACGCTTTAACTAATCAGTAAAGCACTCGTCCCTTTGACCGTCGGAGGACAGTGACGTCCCTGATCCTTTTGGGTTTGACCCGCCTCGGCTGATCCGTACAATTGCCATTCATCAGATGAAAAGCCGACGATGGCCCAGTCTCGGCTGGACGCCTCCTTTGGCCTCGTCGGTCCCGTCGGCGCCGTTTGACTTTGACTCAGAGTGATGTATGACCTGTACACGTGGCCGGACCAGGACCAGTCCCAGTCTGTACAGGAGGAGATGGAGGGCCGCGACGAGGCCCCAGAGCCACAACGGCAGGATGCCAGGACCTCAGAGGAGCAGGACCGTAGGCAGAACGGGCCCCGGGACAAGACGGTCCTGAATACAGCTAACACCACTTCCATGTTGGGCAAGAGACACCACTCACTCTACGCAAGTCTCAACGGGTTCGAAGTAGAAGGAATCAGGAAGGTAAGAGGATGAGGTTCTCCATGTGGGTCTGGACTTATGTTCAGACAGTAGACGAAGGTCAGCGTGTCCACAGTCCATGAAGTGGTGTTTATTTCACTGACCAATAAACCAGGAGCTGTTGTGGAGGTGCTGTCAGCGTCTTTGTCGTTATCTTTGTTAGCGGTTTCTTCAAACATCTTCTGACGAAACTACTGGTCGGTCTAATTTAAAATTTTAATGCATCATCATTGGAGACTGATCTCATGAAATTGCGTTGTATGTCACGCCAGTTCTTACGGGATTTGGTGTGCTATACATACGCATTTTTGTCCTTTTGTGTTATTCAACGCCATTTGATCGCGTGTCAATTTATGCGAAGATCTCCAGTTCACATAACCCTAACCCTCGGTGTGTGGTATTTGACGTGGGGTTATAATACACCCAAAAAGCTTATAATGCGTACAGATAACATGCCAACTAACAACAATTAAAAGTGGCGTGTATATTTATGCAAGTCATGATATCACCTTAACTGTAACAATGTCTACAAAGTTTGTTCACAGTTTTGAGAAATTTTTATTTTTTAATTTTTCAAAATACAAGAAAGGTTCCTTTCCTTCTAATGGTCCATATTTTGATGGTTTATAACATGTAAATGGTCACATATATCATATATAATTGCTATTGATCACTGATAGGAAGACATATATGGACTTTCATTTGGGTCCCATGACCCTTGACCTTGAGTGACCTTGAAGGGTCAAACTCAAGGTCACCAGTGTTGAGAGTTCAACAATCTTCTGTGAAAATACTGATTGGATTAGTTTCATATTTATCTGTTTCTTCTTTGGGGCAGTGTCTAGAAAGTTTGTTCACAGTTTTGACAAATTTTGATTTTGGAATTTTTACATATTTCTGAATTATTCTAAATGTTCCTTTCCTTCTAACAGTCCGTATGTTGATGGCTTTTGACGTGTAAATTGTTCCAGATATCAGTCTAGTTCCTTTTGGTCACTGATAGAAGTTATATATGGACTTTGATTGGATGAGTTGAGTTCTCCTCCAGTGAAAGTCCCGCCCACTCTTGTTAGATTGATCTCCGTCCAGACCACAGGACTGGAACATAGAGACAGAACCTGACAACCTCACACATTCAACTGTGATTGACTCTGATAGAACAGACGCTGACGTACAGGGACACTGGAACTAGTTTCAACATCTTATCATCATATTATGGACCGCATGTCTTCTTAAACATTAAGCAGTGTTAGTTTACAGTGTGAAATTTAAATTGAATTATGATTCCAATGCACAACGATTCAGTATAAAGCCACATGTGTTCTAGCCTCAGTACATTTTCTACTTTACATGGTAACTTGTACAAGCAGCAGTAGTAAAACCAAACTCCCATTTTATGTAAAATACCCTCAAAAGTCAGGCGTCATCTATATATACTCCAAACAGCTGCATTTTTTCAATAGTAACGGTGTCTGTGTGAACCACATTAATACCAACATTGTAAAACCCAAGTGTATTCTTCTGCTGTGAGGGATGTATACAAATGTGGAGATTCATGTAGTTCAGGATGATCCTTAATCTCTACATTCCCACTAGATCCAGTCACCATATTGAACACAGTAAAGTTTCTACGATAGGACGTTTGTTAATATAGACACGTTAGATGTTGTTTGAAAGACTAGATTCTCCACAGTTGAGTCTGAGTTTATTTTACAGTTTTCCCGAGCAACAAAACATAAATAGTGACAGAACAGTGTTCCCATGGGATCTTAAAAGTCTTGAATTTCCAAATCCGAATTTAATACCTTAAGTCTTTAAAAGGTATAAACTTGTTGGCTGTGTCGTGTTTAAATGTGTCTGGGAAATGTCTGAACTACAAAGAAAGTAACGTCAGTAGACTCAGTTCCACCCGTTCCAACCCAGCAGTTTAATTGAAATTAGGAACCAGTTATCACTAGTCGCTTTTCCATTGGACATATGCGCAAAACTTTACTGATATTTACTAAATGTTGAAAAAAACAGAAGTGCGTAATGTCGGTTTTTCCATTAAATCACAAATGCGATGATTTGTTTATTTATTATTGTGAGATGACACGAGAAGTCATTCCATAAACATGGCGATGAACGTAAATATCGTGTTGATTTATCGATATAGTCATTATTATTATATATTACCCTTCTATCCCGTACTAAATTAAAAAATGATTGGGTTTCCTCGTGTGTCCACACATACCGCCACATATTTCTTTTAAACCTCTTCTTCACTTGTTGTAATGTCCATCAGCATCAGTTTTTTGTTTTTTTTGTTTTTTTGTTCATGTGACTCTTGTTGCTGAAAAAGATCTTTCCATTGCAGTTTTGTGTGATATACCATTTTTATTCCATTAGGTAAATTATGTGCAAGTTATATTCACGTAATTTGAGAGTCAATGGAAAAGCGACGACTAACTTTGAAGGAATGATCACAGAACATTCAGCCCAACACGTGCCGTTGAAAACGACTTTGGGAACTTTACGTGATTGCTTGCAGGTGAAAAGTAAACATGAGGAAGTGCACATTTAATAGTACCTGTTTGGAGAAAATATCATTTTCCACCTGGTTGACAAGTGGATGAAAATGGTTGTGAAATGGCCATTAAATTCTGTTCTAAGTAGACTTAAAAAAAGTCTTAAGTTTTAAATGTACCATGTAGAAACCTATAGGAGCCACGCAGAATCACCTGGACAGTGATGGAAGATAATGGGACATGAGGTCACATGACTGGTCACATGACTGGTCCATTCCATCATTAACTATATTTCTATTTCTGCTAAATATAACCTGATGGAGTTCATGTTGTATTTTATCCACAAACTAAAACAGCAATTGTTGTGAAACTAGAGGTTATTACCTTTTAAATGAGGCGTCATTGGTTAGTTGAGTCCTTTTTGGTTCTTCAGATCTAAGCATTTGAATTTGGTAAATAGGAGAAAAATAACAGATTAGAGGTTAAAAAGACAAGCCTGATTAGATACTCACACTTGTTTTCTTAAATATAATGATTATATGAATATAATTTGGCTTTACAGTAAAATGATTCTAATTCTCTGTTGCACCTTATAAATTGTTTCTTGTCTGAGCGCACTCAGTTGCGGCTTGTATTCCTATGCATTTATCCCTCAACATGATTAAGCCTCATATTTTCTGTTTTCCTACTATTTTATTGTCATTTTCTCTTGTATCTGTTGGTTTAATGTTGTTGGTAGAGACAGATTTTGGTAGTGGAAGGTCATATCAACGCCCCCACCCCCCCACCACTTCATTATCCAATCCCCACAATCAGGGTTTAGTGAATCCCCTAATGAACTGTCAACATGTGGAGATCTGTGGCTATGCCTGAACTGAGGAATTAGAAATCATTATTTGCCCATTTCAGGCCGGTGGGGGTTGGCACTGCTGGGTTTGAGGAGGAGGCTCCAGGGTGAGAGGGCGGGGTTTGAATTCTACTGGTGTTAGAGTTGGAGGTATGTGATGGTCCTCGTGTGTCCTGAGCCTCAGTTCAGTTTAAAATCAATGATTCTGTGGATTTATTAAACAGGAAAGCATACATGTTGATCTGTAGAAGTACATGAGCAGAAGGTCACAGTAAGACCTGGTTTCCAGGGTTTTCCTCTGGGTTCTGGTGAGTTTATCCCAGGGCTGTTCAGGGGCCACATCCTCCTAGTATGATCTGAAATGGGTTGGACCAGAAAAATAATAACATAATAATATATAGTTGTGGAAGAAATCATTAGACCATCCTTGTTTTCCTCAATTTTTTGTTCATTTTAATGCCTGGTCCAACTAAAGGTACATTTGTTTGGACAAATATAATAACAACAAAAAAAGCTCATAGTAGTTTAATTTCAGAGCTGATATCTATTCATTTCCATGTTTTCTTGATAATAACCAAAACCACTTCAGTTCTTACATCAATATCTATGTCATTGTACTGACAAAAACAGTGCTTTTATTCATTCCATGTTTTCTTTTCTCTCTGTTTTAGTCACATGATCCACACAGGAGTTAGTACTGGATTGAATAACCATTGTTTTTGATGACTATGGATGGTCTAATAATTTTTTCTGTGACTGTATAAATAATGTCAATTCCAAACTTTTCTCTTGGTTTTAGTGTAAAAAAAAAAGTAAAATTACATGATCAAAACGTTTACGTCTACAAACAGTCCTTAAAAACACTGTGAAAAACATGAACAACCTTGAAAAAACTGAAATATACAATAATAAATATGTAGTAATAAATATAATAATAGTATAATAAATAAATAATATAAGGCAAGGCAGGTTTATTTCTATAGCATGTTTCATGTACAAGACAATTCAAAGTGCTTTACATAAAACATTAAAAGCATTACAGCAGCAATAAAAAGTATAGGCGTGAAAGAGAAAAACAGAAACAAAATATAAGAACAATAACTACAATTGTACCAATATTCTCCTCAGTTTATCATTTCCACATGTTCATTATAATGTACAGATCACAGTGTATCTAGAAATACACATTAAAATTACAGTTCTCTTAATATGTTTAAGTTTATTCACATTTTCTGTGAAAAGATAGTTTGTAAATGTAAAAATTTCATGTAGTTTTGCTTTTTTTTTTTTTTTTTAACTAAAACAAACAGAAGCAGTTGGAGTTGTGGTTATTTATAGGTTATTGAGATTGTATTTTACTGGCTCTGATCCACTTGAGATCCATTTGGAGTGAAAGTGGAGTCTGAACTAAAATGATTAATATCTTCAGTGTAATTTTAGAATTTTACAAATTCATCCCACAGGCTGCATTGGACCCTTTGGTGGGCCAGTTTTGGCCCACGGGCCGTATGTTTGACACCCATGGTTTAGGGGTTGTGTTTACGATGGGGCTGATGTTCGTCTGACTAAAACTGGGCGTTAATGTTGATATAATCTCGGACTGTTCCAGTGTTTTCTCTTGGTTTGCAGAGGATGTCAGTGCTCAGGTGGATTTTCAGGTTGAATCGGATGAATTCCGCAGTGCTCTCAGTTACTATCAGTTAATGTGTTACAGTGACCTTGACCTTTGACCAAAATTAAACCAATTCATCTTTTCAGGTTTTTCATCAAGTGAAAGTTTACACAAAACCTGAAGACATTTCCTCAAGGCATTCCATAGACTTCATGTTCATAAGCATAAGAACGGAAATGGAAATGAGAACATGACAGACATGAGCCATAACCCCTGACCTTTGACATTTGTCCATCGGAATCATTTCCAAATGAACATTTCTGCCATGTTTGAGATTTTGGATTTTAAAGTATGGACCAATGGAAACACCTTCTGTAAATGCACATGGACATACGTAAATGTCTACAGTTTCACAGAATTTTGAAAAAATCTGTTAACTCTATCTAAAATATAGAACAAAACAGAACAATAAGGATCTGAAAGGAGTAAAAACAAAACCTCCTGAAGTGGTTCACTGACTTTTGTGCTGTCTGGGACAGGTTTGATGCACTGGACTCTGATTTTACATGAATTTGGTTCAGGATGGATCAGATCCTGGAAAACCTGGTTTCACTGTAAAGGAAACATAAAATCATCATACACTAATTAATTTATTGTTTTGTACTTAGTCAATAAAAAGGATATTAGATTTTCGTTCCCTGAACAATATAATTCAGTGTGAACTATTTGTTTTATTTATTTCCCTTCCTGAATTGTTGGATGGATATTTATTAATTTAAGGGTTGAGATAGAACACAGTGATACCAAAAATATTCTCATGATTAACATTTTTGCAGTGGTCTGCATCAATAATTATCACAGTAAATGTTAAATAATGATTCTCTACAGTTGAAATGTTGGAGTTATTTGTGTTATTTTTTTGTGGTTTGAAACTATTGATAAAAGACATAAAACAGTGTAAACAAGAAGATTAAAAGTGTAAAAGATACAAAAAGACAAAAACTTTATAAAAAAAAAGCCCACAACAAACCAAAAATGTAAAGGATGAAAAAAGACAAAAGTGATTAAAAATCCACAACATAGAATACCCAGTCAAAAACACATTGGCACTGATTAGTTGGATATAGTGATTTAAATCAAATGAACAAATGCAGTATAATTCATATTTAATGGGTGAATGAGGATAAGCAGGTAAATGATCTTCATCTCGGTCTTTTTTTCGTACATTAACTGGATGTAGTGTTTATTCGTTTGTAGTTTATGGAAGTGGTTTGTTCTGTCTGGAATCACTCTGGAATGTCAGTGAAGATTCCAGCTGGTTAAATATAGGACCCAGTAAAAAATGAAAATATACCAGAGACAAAGTGGACAGAGGTCGGGTTACAGGTCCATACATCTATATCTGTCTGTTCAGGTTCACAGAAGCAGCTGTTGGTGGTGAAGTGTGTGTTTCCTCTGACAGATAATGAGGAGGTTGACCATGTCCTCCACACCTGTCCATTATGTCTGCAGACATGTGTAGGGATGCACCGATCTGACTTTTCAGTTCCGATACTGATGCTGGGGCCTTGTGTGTCGGTCGATATCCGATAACAATCCAATATTGTTAATTTAAGAAGTTCCAAGCCTTCCCTGGTGTGGTTCGACTGAAATACCTCTGATGGGACTAATTTATATGAGTGTAGAGAAAACCAGGCAATTCATGTTGGTTTGACTTAATAGGCAAGGCAAGGCAAGTTTATTTATGTAGCACATTTCATGTACAAGACAATTCAGAGTGCTTTACATAAAACATTAAAAGCATTACAGCAGCAATAAAAAGTA
>JAPQRP010000008.1:19751017-19767279 GCA_037367295.1 Apogon hyalosoma | reverse complement strand
TCTGGGAGTTTGTTCCAGACATGTGGAGCATAGAAGCTGAACGCAGCTTCTCCGTGTTTGGTTCTGACTCTGGGGACTGACAAAAGACCAGATCCAGACGACCTGAGGGATCTGGTAGGTTCATACTGGGTTATATTTAAAGGATGCATTATTTATTTATTTTCAGATATTTCAGTTTATTGTTAATAGTAAAAGAGAGTCATAACAAAGCTGATAATTATTAAGAGAAAACACTTTAAGACCCGTAGTTCACTCCATGTTCCTGTCTGGGTTTGAACAACTCCACTCAACTGTGGATATGCATGACAATAGCCCGTGTCACAAATATTTAAAGGGGAAGGGTCGGTCTGATGGATCGGTTGCATTTATAGATCCCCAATCCATCTAAAATGTTGATATCAGGGCCGATATCCAATGCTAATATTGGATCAGTGCAACCTTGGACATGTGTCCGCAGACGTGTGTCCACCTCCAGGAGGACGGTTTACACTGCCTGACATGGAACAGACACATCGACTGACCGGTGGTTAACCAAATGGTCAACTAAACCCACCAGTGTTTAACCACCATCCCTTCACTTCAATCAAATGAACCACAGCTTTGAATTCAGTTTCCTGTCAGACTGAAAACATGGGTTTAACTTCTTTCTTTTTTTTTTTTTGTCAAAGTGACTCTTACTAATAAAAATTAATCAGATCATAAATAATCACTATAAAGAACCTCCATATGTGGGTAAATATACACAGAATTATCCCAGAATCTGCAGATAAATGCTCCATTTCTCTGTTTCTTACTGTTCTTTATAATCATTGTTGTCTTTTTACTTGACTTTTGCGATAATGAGCAAAATCCACAGTTTTATACTCCAAAGGCAGAAGGTCATGATCCAGATTTATTTTAGTGGTTCATGTTTTAAACAGGGACTGGATGGTGAAACAGTAAGGATAATTATTGTGATATAATTTTGTATTATGTTGTCCCGTTATATTTTTCATGTTAAATTCTTCTTTACTGTATTTATTTTTCTTAGATTTTTTTTTTTACATTGTTTTCTTCTTGTTTCATTTGTTTGATCTTTTTACATCTTTTATTTCATTTTTATCTTTATATCTTTTAAAAAATGGTCTCGAACCACAAATAACAACTAACTGATTTGGCATTTATCGTGATAATCATCTATATGATATGATTATGTTTGTGGTGGAGGTTTTTTCTGTGGTTCTATTGGACTTTGTCTGATTTGACAGTTCGGATCAAATGTGAATATGTTGATGGTATTTTCTCCTTTAACTCTTCCTCTGTGTGTTTTATTGTCTTCTTATGTTTTGACTAGTGCATAATTGATTCACAGCAGGATCTCTGGGGTACATCACTGTCTGTCTCCTGCCGGGTCAGGGGTCAAAGGTCAGGGGTCAGTCATTGTGGCTTTTGCAGCTCTTCCCCAGACTCAGCATCAGTTCAGTCATTTAAGCTGTTATTTACTCTGCACTGATGTGAAAAGACTGAAATAGTTCTGACAAAGATCTGAAATCGCATGAATCATCTGAATTATCTTCTTCTCCACTTCCTCTTCCTCCTCAGACGTTCTTCCCTCCACCGGTTCATTTCCATATCTGTTCATCCATTCCCAAACACCGGATCGTGACCCACAGGGCATCTAATCTGGCTTGACAAAGGAATTAGAATTTCAATCAATAGGAGGCATGTTTCCAGTCAGTTCTTTAGTGTATTATCCTTTTTTTTTTTTTAAACCTACAATGAAAAGATTCAAGATTGAAAGCATTTTATTGCCATGTGTTCAGTAAATAAACAGGTTTCCCCTGTACAAATGCCAAGAGAATTTAAGATGGATAAAAATAGAAATAGAATAATTTAACCAGGAAATTAAAACAAACAAAGAAAAGGGGGATTTAAGAATGGCATGGAAAAGAGAATGAGGGTAAAATATAAACTACCAAGAGAAAATAATATTGACATAAATGTGTAATGTATGAGTAGATGTGGGTGGTATAACTATATATATTGCAATGTAACTTTTCCTCGATAGAAATATGAGACATGCTTGATGCAATTTCAATAGAATTCATTTGTCCATGTTTTAACAAACATAAGAACAGCCAATCATAATTAAGTAGCGCCGCACCAAACCAATCATGCTAGAGCCACATCAAGTTAGGTTGACGCCCACAGCACAGGCATAAAAGCAGCCGCAGCACACCCGCTAATGTTTGGGCTATAGCGGGAGGAAATGAGTGTTCCCTCGGGAGAAAACATGGCTGAGAACTTAGGCGACCGGGTTACTGAAAAGTAGGGTGGAACTGTTTGGGTTCCGACGTACAACAGAGGCATAAAAGCCAGGAGTCAGACGGTCAAAGCATGTTATTTCACTTTCAGTTTACGCCAGTTATGGCACGGTGGGACGCAGGGCTCGACAGACGGCGCGCGCGTGTGTGTGTGTGTGTGGGGGGGTTATAATTCTAAGACTGGAGGGAGGGACTTCTCTATAAGTACCATGAGTAGGCTTTTCTTTCTCTGTCTCTGTCCCTGATGTCTTCACAACTAATTTATGAGTAACGGAAAATTTAAGCTCAACAAAAAATAGTGATTTGATTTATATCGTGATACATATCGATATTGCCTGATATGAAAAAATAATCGTGATTTTTTTTTTTTTTTTTCAGTATGAGCAATTGTGCAAAACTGTCAGAGATGAACAGTATGATATCTGTAAAAGTGAATGTACAGGGAAAACAAAGTCTGTTACTGATGTTAAGTATTTCACGTTTAATATCAGCAGTGATCTGTGTGATGCTGAAATGTCCACGCAACTGATAGTAGATGATCAGCTGATGGTCAGAAGGTGTCATTTATGCAGGTATTTACTCTTGGACTCATTCATAGAAACTATATTTGGATGTTTTTACCAGCGGGTTCCCAGAAATATAGGTAGATGTTATATGTCAGAGTGGCTTTGTGTTGTTGAACACTGCACTTGTGAGGTTGCCATGAATGAGGCACATGCATATTTAAAGAAAGGAAGGCTTTCACTGTCTGACTCATAACAAACTCCACAAGTGAAAGTGAACCACAGTGATGCAGCAGTAATACTTATGTATTTGCAAATATATAGCTGTAGTTGAGCCTCCTCCGCTGTACCAGACATGTTTCAGAGCTTCAGCACAACACTGTAGCTGCTGATCAGCTGATCAGTCATGAGGTAAATGTATTATTTTCTGCTTAATGCTTACTCTTATGGACACACACCAATCCCGTGTCTGTTAATATTAATTTTATCAATAAATAAACAGCATTCAGACTAAACAATCAGCTACTCATTAATGTGTTTTGTCCTCGACACAACTTACTGTCTATAATTTATTGAACAGGAGTGTGTGCGGTTCAGGTTTCACAGCAGAGGATTGTGTTTCTGTTCCAACTCGTCAGGTGTTTAACAACCTGCATCCAGCGTTAAACCATCTCACTATCATCACATTAATGAGGGCGTCTGTTCACTCCAACATTTACTGCCTGTCTTCATTCCTAATGTAGGAGGTTTGCACTCCTGTGATATTTGGTTCCACTCTGGAAACACTGGTCAGATTAAACCAATGATCCCCAACATACACACACACACACACACACCTATATACTGCATGATGGGAAACGGTTTATCCCGGAGGAGGAAGGAAACTGATTTGGTCAACTTAAGTGAATGTCATAAAGGTCAGCGGAGCCTTTTATGACTGAAGTGCCTCTGTTATTGAATAGTATTCAGTAGGAATCCACCATCAGGATGTTTACAGAATGACTGTCCGTCTCCTGTCCCAGGCGTTGTGTTTTCTAATGGTTCAGTTATTGAGTCTGGACCGGTGGACATGGTGAAGGACACTCTTTCAGCTCCTCTGTTTGTCATATGAAGCTGAAATGCGTCAGTAATGAAAGTGGAAAAGGAAGGGTTTTGTCAACATCAGGAGTGACGAGGTCCCCGTGGGCGGGTTGGCAGCGACTTCTCAATTCATTTTATGCACTTTCGTTTCTCTGGCGTCTCAGGGTCGACCCAATCTGTGGGATGAAACTGACTGAGGCTGGCAGGTGTCTCCAGAGCATCATATGAGCATCTACAGCAGTAGAATCAGTCCAGTTCCATCCAGACTGGATTAATGAGGTGTCATTGGTTGATTTAGTCCTTGTGGTTCTTCATATATAAACTTTGAAACTTGGTAAATAGGAGAAAATTAACAGTAATGAAATGGAAGGAACAGGTTAAAGTGAAACTACAGATAAAGAAGTGGACGTGGAAGTCAACATCAGCTTTAACAACACAGTCACTAGTCTCTTTTCCATTTTCCCTCAAACTGTCAAATTTACCTAATAGGAAAACTACAATTTTGCCCAAACTCTTGTTTTTCGATTAAAAGTTTTTGCGCTGACGAGGTGGATTTTTTTGGGTGTAGCGCAATTGGTATATCACACAAAACTGCAATGCAAAGACCTTTTTCCACAACTACAGTCACGTGAATAAAAAATAAATGGATGTTGTTACAACAAGAAAAGAAGAAGAGTTTTAAAAGAAACATGTCACAGTATGTGTGGACACACCAGGAAACCTAATCATTTTTAATTTAGTACGGGATACAGGGGTAATATATTCATTATTATTATTATTATCTATCTGTAAACACGATATTTACATTCGTCGTGATGCTTATGGAATGACTTCTCGTTTCATTCTGCGATAATAAATAAACAAATCATTGCATTCATGATTTAATGGAAAAACCAACATTATGCACTTCTGTTTTTTCAACATTTAGTAAATATGGGTAAAATTTTTCGCAGATGTCCAATGGAAAAACCACTACTGATAATAACATGATATAAACCCTCTTCATTATCTTCTCTGGAAAACCGGAGGTTTAGTTTATTTTATGCCTCTGGTCACAAACTCTTCTGCCTGATTTTAATATTTTCCTAGTTCTGAGTCGTTAAGTGGATGTAAACACCAGTATTTCCTGCAGAATTTCTGTGTTTATAAAGTGTTTTAAATTGGAACTGGTTTATTTATACTTTTAGAAACACACAAAAAGATAATTCATTGTTATATTGGAGTGTGAAGAAGGTTATTACCTTTAAATGAGATGTTATTGATTGATTTTGTCCTTTGTGGTTCTTCAGTTCTAAGCTTTGGAACTTGGTTAATAGGAAAAATAACAGATTATATGGCAGGAACAGATTAAAAACGGAAGTCTGATTAGATGTCCACATATGTTTTCTTAAATATTATGACTTTATGAATATAATTCAGTTTTACAGTAAAACGTCTGTTGTGTTACACCGTATATTAAGTCGTTTCTTGTCTGAGCGTGCTCAGTGGTGGCTTGTATTCATATGTAATTCCCCATTGACACGATTATGCCTCATATTCCTTTTGAAGCTCCCAGGGTTTGGTCGTTGGGGGTGGGGGTGGTTGTGTTGGGGGGATCATCTCAGCCCCCTGCCTTCCTTCCTTCTACTTTCTGCTGACGCTACGTTACATGGAATTATCGTCTGACCCGTCCTGCTGTTCATGCCTTGGCTCTTTAACAGCCAGATGTTGTACATGTCTAACATCTTATTAAAACGAACAGTGTTTATCTGTGAACAGTAATATGTTTATGAAGGAGAAGATGAAGATGATGGGATGAGTTTCATTTCATGAAATCAGTAGAAATAGAACAGATGAATGAGTCGTTGCCTTCTGATCAACTTCATTCTCATTATTTTATTTGTGGTCGACTCAGAGGATATCTGAGCGTAGGTGGGGGTACCGGTGCTGGCTGGATGCCTGGGGTGGGGGTGTGTGTTGGGTCTTTGTTCTCCTGCGGTAGGAGAGACCCCCCTCATCTGTCACCGTCAGGGCCCCCAGGGAGATGAGTGGTGATAAATACAGGAGGGATTGGAGAGGACACTTACCAGACCCTCATGACTTATAGATGAGTAAAGGAACCATGGGCTCTTCATTAAGTACCTCAGACTACAAACTGATCCTCTGGTGTTTTCAGATTCAGCATTTACTGGTGTTCGTCTGCTTTGTCTGAGGACGCTGCAGACGCAGGTGGAGGAGCCGTTTCACTGAACAGAGCTCACTTAATATTAATATTTATCATGATTCATGTTAGATCATCATTTCTGATCCGGTCCTGAATGAAAACACACATTTATTTATAGCTTTAAATTATTTGTGAAAGATAAAAAAATTACAGAAGATGTTCACGCAGATTCATAAATGAGAAAGAAGAAAAACAACAATAACCACGAGCTTAAAGTCTAGTCTTCTGAAGAAAAGGTGTTGAACAGGGGTGTCAAAAACCAGCCCACCAAAGGGTCCAATCCAGTCCATAGATGAAGATCTTAAGAGTCAGTTCAGACCAGTATGATCTAAAGTGAGTTAGTACAATACTATCATAATAACCCATAAATAATGACAACTATAAATGTTCGCCTTTGTTTTATTGGAAAAAAATTAAATTGTATGAAAGTGTTTACATTTCTAAACTATCTTTTAACAAAAAAAATGTGAATAACCTGAACAAATACAAACATGAAATATCTAAGGAAAATCAGTGTAATTGTACCAATATTTTGTCCGTTATTAAATGTTGTGTATATTTGTAGATCCACTGTATCTGTATGTTATAATGTGCATGTGTAAATGATAAACTGAGGCACAATATTGGTACAATTAAACTTTTTTTTTAAGAAATTTCAGATTGTTCATGTAATTCATATTTTTTTAAAAACTGTAGATATAAACATGTTCATAATGTAATTCAACTTTTTTCACTGTTATTCTTTTACTGGTCTGATCCACTGTAGATCATATTGGGCTGAATGTGGAACCTAAATAGAGCTGCAAGGAGTACTTGAGTAATTATTAATTTGGTTTAAGTACTCACTTGCATTCTGCCCCGGTGATCGTGTTTAACATGGACTGTAAACACTGAGGTACGTGAATCAGAATCAAAAAGCTGGTGCTATGGAAGAGAGCAAGGAGACTGTCGGCAAAAGGCAAAAGAAGTCCGAAATCTGGGATCACCTCAAACTGAAAAAAAACAGAGACTCTGGTGCAGTGTGTGCAAGTCCTCATCTGAAGGCAGCACAAGGTCAGTGATCTGTGAATCATATGTTCTTTTCATATTCAATTGAGAATCCACAATTGGAAAATGAAAAAAATACTCTTTATTTCATTTTTCATGTACAAATCAAAAAAATGAGTTGTTTTTCATTCTTTTGATTGTACGCACAAATTAAAAATTGGAAATAAGAAAGTGGACCAAATGTGGGGTTTCATGTTGACATTTTTGATATCCGATGTGGTCTGCCCCGGAAGTAACTGACTTCTTGGTGTGTTACGTGAAGTGTCTTCTACTGTGATTGGTTACCATGGCCGCGCTGTATTAGACAAAACAACAATACCTGGAAGATCCTCACCACTTTTTCAGTTGTCATGTCATCCTCCTTCAGAGTAACGCAATTGCTGCCACTGAATAACACCAAATTCCCCATTATCACAGAATGCATTAGGCAGAATACTAGCAAACCCACGATTGTCCAGCTCAACACGCCAAGAAGTCAGTAAGTTCCGGGTCAGACCAAATCGGATATTAAAAATGTCAACAGGAAACCTGAGATTTGGTCCATTTGTTTATTTCTAATTTTTAATTTGTATGCACAGTTTAAAGAATGAAAAACAACTCATGTTTTGATTTTGATTTGTACATCAATAATGAAATAATGAGTAATTTTTCTGATTGTGGATTCTTAGTTGAATATGAAAATAACGAATGATACATGGATTGTAAAAGCCCGTCTTCCACTCAACAGTAGCCAAACATAAGCCCATTTAACGGGATTATTAACAGAAACACAGCAGTGCTGGTTAGAAGGTAGGCTTTGCATTTATTTTCATCTATAATAATGAGTCTTCATGATGGCTTGATGATCAAATCCGATCACTTGATTAATCGCTGAATTGTTTGGTTGAATACTCGACTTTAAACAGAATCGTTAGCTGCAGCCCTAAACCTAGAATGACTTTGACGTTCCTGGTGTCTTTGTGATTGTCCATCCTCTGTTGAACTGGTTAGAAAACCACTCATGTAGGCGACAGAAACTCAGTCCAGCATTGATTTGTCTGTAAATGGTTTCACTGAACTGATTCTGTAAAGTCCGTTAGAGCCCAGGCAGCCGGTCAAGTCCATCAGTTTCTGTTTGTGTTTACGTCTGTGGTCCGAGGGGTCCGTCCTCTGGTCATGTGATGTTTGAAGGAGGGGTCGAAGGGAGGAGGCGTGTCACAGTTCATTATCTACCAAAGAGGCCTGGATGAATGAAGACACATTTCTAGAATCAGCAGAGTCTGACCAGAACTGAGCGTGTGCACCGTGTTCTTCTGTAGGAAATCAATGTGTCCAATTTTAAAGACCTGAACGATAAAATGCCTCCAACAGCGTTTACAGTGACAGCGGTTACATTAAAGACAGGAGCAGCTCATGACCAACCAAACAAACCCATTCTAATTATCTTACATTTATCAGACTTAACGGGCAACAACTGAACTGAATCAACACAGAAATGCATCTTTTCCCCAGTTGAAATGGAATTGTGTCCCTAATGTAAGCAGATTTGTTTTTAGTTCAGTATTTGTGCCATTTTCTAAAACGTGCAGTAATGTTGGTCCACGTTTTACACGTTTTAGTCGAATAAAAAGGTCAAATAAACCAGAGGAAACTGTTCCTGTGTTCTGGCCCGTTTTGTCTTCCTCCTCTAAGAACATTATTATTTAATATTTGAGTTTATTCCAGTGTTCTCCTGATATTTATTGAAGATGTAAGATCACGATTAGGAGTTTTGTGAATTTTCCTTTTGCAAGAAAATTATCAATTTCTCCATATAAATATGTAGTTTAACATATTATTTTAATTATTATTGTCATGTCTTGGGTTTATTTCTACAATTATGACACTAAGATGCAAAATACAAAACCTTCTAAACCAAACTCATGTAATTTTAACAAAATTCAATGACTTTTTGTCAATTTTTTTGGATCTGCTCTAGCTTTTGCACATTTTTTAACACATTTTGCTGAATTGTAATATAATGTGAAATTACACACACACACATATGTGTGTGTGTGTGTGTGTGTGTGTATGTATATATATATATATATATATATATATATACACACGTGTGTGTGTATTAAAATTATTTTAGTTTTTTTAACCACCTATTCTTGAACAGATTTGTTGTAAACCTGAAAAGTTAATGCGGACAATGCATAAACCCACCAAAGTCTAAAACCATATGATCTGGGATCAGTTTGTATTTTCTCTGTTTATTTTGTTTTCATTTGCCTGATGCTTCGTCTGAACCTAATGTCGTGTCAAACCCCTGGAGGTTTGTGTTTGTGGTGATTTCATGGGTGGCGTTGGAACAAAACGATGTAATGTCTTCTTCTAAAGGAAGCCATTCAGCGACTGTACCTCGTAGCTTTGAAACTGTCACTTCCATCCGTCACACCCAGCATGGGCGGGACAATGGCAGCATAGTGTGTGTGTGTGTGTGTGTCTTTGTCTCACTGCCGCCTCCGATGTTTCATGGGGGGTTTTTCTAGCTGTCAGATGAAAATGCTGATGTTGGTGTTTCTAAGATCAGACTGTTTCCATATGTCGTCCAGGAAGTCACTGAGGAACCAGACGGAAACATCATCTGTCTGCGTGATCTCATGAATATGAACCAATGAATACAATATGAACCAGTGAATATATGAACCAATGAGCTCAGATATTGATCCACCTAAATCCAAATTATGTTTCCATAAAATCCTCCTTTTTCCAAAATGTGAGCTCTGATACTGAATTTTCCTCAAATGAAACCAGTAAACGGGTGTTTCTATGAAACTGGTCCCTAAAAACAGGACATGGGGGCTAAACATTCACAAATGTAGACTAGTGTTATGAAGCAAGTTTGGAAGCATTTTGGGTTGATTTTAAAAATACATATTTACTGAGATAAAAGAGAAACTATTTTTCAGATAAAACACATTTTTATATTATTTTACATTATTTTTAGGACAAAAATCGACATGTAACACGGTAAAAACCTCTAGTTTCACGTTTTGGTTTCCTTTTTTAGTGTGTGGATAAAATACAACCTGAACTACATCTGATTAGAAGCGTTTTTTAACCCATTGTTGAACATGAATAAAGTTAATAATGGAATGGACCAGTCATGTGACCTCATGACTCCAAACAGGAAATCCCATTAGTTTCCATCACTATCCAGGTGATTCTTTCAAATTTTCCACTTTTAATTATATTTTGTTTTTCAGGAAAACTGTAAAATAAACTTAGAGACTCAACTGGGGAGAATTACGGAAGAGGATTATGGCAACTGGAAAAATAAATAAATTAAGGTCCAGTATATATTTTTTTATTATTATTCTGAGAAAAAAAGTCAGAATTCTGTGGAAAAAAAGCCTGAATTCTGAGAAAAAAGGTCAGAATTCTGACTTTTTTCTCAGAATAATAATAAAAAAATATATTGGAGCTTAATTTAATTTTTTTTCCAATGGCCCTAATCCTTTTCCATAGAGAATCTAAACTTTCTATCGTGGTATAACATGAATATATTGACAAAAGTTTTATTGTAGAAACTTAAGTGTATTTAACACAAACTGGTGACTGCATTGAGAGGTTAAAAGCCTCCGGCAGGGTCAGCACTGTAAAAAATGTAAGTGAACGACACCAACACAAACATTTACATCAAGACTGACCTGATTTAATCCACACACATTATTATTATTATTATTTTTTTTTTTTTTTCATTTAGTTTATTTTTCTCTAACTTTGAAGTAAAACAAAAAAAAAAGGAACTAAAAAAAACAGTAAAAGCCAGAAATCAATTACATATGCACCCATCAATGGTCATTAATTATAGAAAAAGTAACCAGTCAACTCAGAAACCCAGTTTGAGACCTCCTCTGTTTTATTAAAAGCATCTTCTTCTTCCTCCATGTTAATCATTTCCATCTCCGCTTCATAAAACCCATTGCGCTCGTATCTTGGCTCCTTTAATGCGTCCGTTGTTGCTGAAGGTTTGCTATGTTGCTCTAATTGAAGTCGGCCAATAAAAGGCCTGCAGAACCGACGGTTTCCAGAAAACCCCTCGGCCATTTCCACCGGGTTCCTGTGAGGCACATAAAACAGAGTCTGACCCAGATAATCAAGAAGTAATTTCCTCTGCTCTGGTTCCAGCTCAGCACCGTCAGCTCGGTTTTAGACTCAAAAGAGAAGCTTATGTCTGTGTTTCTGACCGACCTTTAAAACATCCTCGGAATAAAGAGGCTCTAAGACCTGACGCTGTTCAACCTTACAAGGACAGGAGCATATGGACCCACCTGCTGCTTCATCAGGGTTCGACCTTCGGTGTCTGGTTCGGCAAAAAGCACCAGCGATGAGTCGAGACCAGGACGTGACCCACATGCCATCAAAGTTTTCCACAACAGAAACTTATCGTAGTGATGTAGTCGACATGCTTTTATCTTAAGAGCTCAGCAGGAGAAGTTAAACTGGGAAATACAGGAACGCTTATGAATGAGACGGTGTGTTTAGGTTAAAAAATGACTTAAGAGCAGGGGTGTCAAACATGCAGCTTGGGGGCCAAAACCGGCCGGCCAAAAGGTCCAGTCTGGCCTGTGGGATGAATTTGCGAAGTACAGAAATTGCACTGAAGATATTAACAATCAAGGGTGTCCAGCTCATAAAATGATAGCATAATATCCTATAAATACTGACAGCTCCATTTTTCTAGGTTCAACTGGACTAATTTTTAACAATATTATACCTGTTACCAAATGTTTGTGTAACATCGTGTGTAATGCACATGTATAAATGATAAATTGAGGCATCATATTGTTAAAACTGCACTGATTTTTCTTATAAATTTCAGTTTTTTCAGTTTATTCACCTGCTTTTTTGTTAAAGGATAGTTTGTAAATGTAAATATTTTCATAATTTTAATGTTTTTTATTGCGCCAAAACAAAGAGAAAAAGTTGTCATTATTTATAGGTTACGATGCTATTACTTTACGGGTCCGGCCCACTTGAGATCTAATTGGGCTGAACGTGGCCCCTGGAAGAAATTACTTTGACACCGCTGATCTAGTCTGTTTATCCATCCAATATTCCATCCATAGACGCCCGTTAACCACCTAAAGCACATAATCTGCACAGCACTGTAGTAATGTCAAAACGTTTTTCATACACTTTGCTTTGAACTTTTTTTTAATGTTTCTTTCGTTTGTATTTCAGCAACTTTAGCCATAAACAAAAATATTCAATAACTGTCATATTTTTAACCCTTTAAATGCCATGTTTGTCATGTAAACAAACCATATTGTTGATGCAAAACACAAAATAATGTTTTTTTTCAATATTCTACATAAAAATTAGATAAAAATTTTTTTTCCTCCTGTCATCTGTCAGTGATTAACACCAACATTGGTTCATGTCCATTCTTATTTTTGGTTCTAGGTCAAATGTTAAATGTGTCAGTGTGTATTTTGTACTCACTTGGTAGAAGGGTGTTAGTGTAGGAATTTAACACTGTTTATTATGGGATGATTTTAGTGGATGGATCAGAACTTAAACATTCATGCAAAAAAAAAGAACTTTTAGATTCTGACCTAAAACAAATCAGCAGTTTCTCAATACGCGTTCTTGTCTGTTCTTCCGTTCTCATGAAACGTCATCAGTCGCGGCCCATGTACTGTTCCAATTGCTAGTTCGCATAAACGAAGAACCCATGGAATACCCAGATGTTGTTTTTGTCTGCTAGCTTAAACCAAGGCTACACTGGTTGGTGACTCGAGTAGACTTGGCTTGGAAATAATTCCCAAGATGCACTTTGTACTACTCTCAAATGCTACGGTGGCTTTTGTGAAAACTTAATTAAGTTTTTTGACTAGATGACCTTCACTAGATGATGTGATATAATGTTAGAACACGAGCGAGAGGCAGAATAGCGAGAAATACATCTTTATTATCATGATATGGGATTCAACAAAATGTATTAGTTTTGAAAAACATACAAAATGTATAAATGACATGTAAATACTAGTACAAATGTACTGACATCAAATCCAGTGATATTGTAAATGGACTGAACTTATATAGCTTGCTATACTAACTGAGCCACAGCCGCCCATTATTGTGGTGACTTGAGGTAAATATGTTGGAGAGCAGAGGGAGTGAATACAGCAGAGACAGGGTTAAAGTTCACAAGTACACAGCCGTTCAATTACAGAGAGACTTGCATTTGTAGGAAGTCCATTCTCTGGCCGAGTTCGCAAGACCGTACTCTGCGTTCTTGGCATTGAGAAACGACCATTGTGTAAAATATGACTTTTTATAACATGAGGTGCGAAGTGTACGTGATCTACTCACTTGGATACAGGAAGGTTAAAGATACTGACACAGGCTGATGGATTCATTCACAGATCATGTTGAGAAGGTCAAAGGTTATTTTCGTCTTGTGGATCAAAATTTTTCCTAGTTCTCCAGTGGAAAATATGACATGAAGGGGCGTTCATGGTTCATGCATTCACCGTAATTCCCATAGCACATGAAAGCAGCATCAGAGTTGTGACTGTGGCCCTTATGAGCAGGACTCTGGTTTCACTCAGATCTCAGAGTTAAGCAGAGCTCAGAGATGCCTCCATGGAGCCCGTCCACCCCCCTATTCGCTGAGCCAGACTCATGTAAACGCCACCGTGACACGAACGCTTAACCATACGACCACCTGCAGCCCAGGGTTTGTAGGATGCCAACATTACCCCCGGTAGATTTGAGCGAGTTTCCCAGGGAACAGTTCTGAGACATGGCCCGGCTCCAGCTTTATTAGAATGAGAATGGAGAGGAGAGGCCGGGTACCTGTCACATGACTGATGAGGCTTTAGAGGAGGGAGGACCGGAACCAGAGACACCTCAACTGATGGAGAAATAACACATCTGAGTCCAGGCTGGTTTTATCCAGACTTTAAAGGGCTCATATTTATCTAAACCCACTTTTACTTGTCTTTGGTTCATTTATTTGTGTATTTGGACCCTAATAGTTCATTCAGTTTGAATTTGAACCCTCCAGGTGCTGCAAAGCTATCTTTAGATTCATTTTTGGCAGAAATCCAGTGGATTTCTACAACCCATTTGAATTCCTGCTTAATTTGTTGCGTCTGTAACTAGTTGTCATGACATGTGCTCATATTCGCGGAGTACGACATAAATTGTTTCAGCAGCAGCGGCTGTAGTCCATACTGAAAATATGTCCAAATTTGGAGCCGATTACCTAAAATGTTCATGCGTTGGTTGAACGGGACAGAGCAGCACAGCAAACAAACTGGAGGGGGCGGGGCCTGAAGTGGCTCATTTGCATTTAAAGGGTCAGCGTTCCCAACCACCTTTCTAGTGTCATTAGTCAGAAATAGGGTTGAAGATGGAGCTGTGGAGTTGAATGAATGAAGAATTCAGACCCAAGCAGAGCATTTACCGTTTATGGAGACCACAGGGAAATGTTTGAAAATGAAGAATTCCATTAAAAAAAGAAAAATATCACTGCTTTAAGAGAACATCTAAGATGTTTAGTAGTTATTCCACAGATATTTATTCATTCTTTTTCCTCCTGACGCATGATCTGTAATGGAGTTTCTTCCTCGTGATGTGAACAAATTTACCAACAAAACACACCACTGTGCAGCAGCAAGATTCAAGTGTAAATCAGGAAACAGCAGTTAACTATGTTTTCATCATACTTTTCTGCCTCAGGTTCTTCAAAATGTACTTCAAGAAGAAGACAAACATCTTTATATACATGCTTTAACCCTCTCATGCTCCGAGGTGCAGATCTGTTTTTAGATGTCAGTAGAATTCCAGCCCAGTCAGACAAATGAATAAGATTTTTTTATTTTAATGTTTCTTTTTAATGCATATGTCCAATGGAAAAGCAATTATAGACACATTTGGAGCCCAAAACAGGAAATTACAAAATGTGTACATTTGGAAAAAACTAGAAGACAAAATAAATGAACACCACCACAAAATCTGACATTGGATTGTTGTAGATGATGCTCTAAACCTCTGCAGAATCGCTCATATTGCTGATAAACTCACTACTTGCCGACAGTTTGAACATAAACCTGGCGTATTTCCACTGTTACCAAAGGTGATAATGTGAGCACAGATAAATCAGAGCAGGACAGTTGAATAAGCAGCGTCCTCGTGTCCCTGAAGAATCTGAGGATCATCAACAAAGCAAATAGTGCTGTCGTAAAGTGCTGGCCGAAGGTTTTTTTGACAAGCTGTACATTTTATCCGCCATGCGCCTTTATGCATCAAATAAAACAACCGAAGATGAATGTTCACGTCTTGGTGTGTAATTAAAAGTCAGTTGTAAGTCCTTCGACACCACTGTTAGTTACTGTGTGCTCTGGTTCTGTTGGTTTTTACTGTAAATCGATGTGTTTGTCGTTTTCTGGTCTCCAGTTCACAGTAAAAGTTCGGAGGTCTTCACCCGCTGACTCAGTCATGTATTGATTTGAAGCGTTGTTTGTGGAGAGTCTGTTTTTGCCGGTGGTGACGAGCGGTAATCACGTTTGTGCTTGACTGCAGACTTTTCCATCCGACTGAGAGTTACATGGAAATGGAGTAAAATGTGCATTTATCTGGATAAAATAGAGCAGGAAATACAGTGATGTTACAGCTTAATGTTCAGTTTCACTCTGTAAAGGGACTTAAATTAGATTTAACTGGTCTCTTATTTAGTAAATTATACTTATTGAATTTTCTTTTGTTTTTATTCTTTATTAGGCTTTAGGTTTTGACTTAATTTTAGCTTTAGTTATTTTCATGACCATATTATATGTTTTTTTTAATGGTACATTTTTATTTAGTTGTAATGTTTTACATTAATGATCCACATTAACCCTTTTAGGACGATTGTGTCTTGGGTGACACATTTTTACATCCACTGTCATTCAGATAACCGTAACTCCTGAATCATTTGTGCTATTGAGAAAATCCAAACGTCATCTGAAAACTGAGATTTGATTCTTTCTATTGGTCGAGAACACATTAGGGTAAAGGCCCACATTGGCTGGGGGTGTGTGTGTTTGGGGTGGGGTGGGGGGGCAGGGCAGAGTGCAGTTGGTGAGAGAAATGGAAGATTTTTATTAC
>JAPQRP010000008.1:19734750-19750917 GCA_037367295.1 Apogon hyalosoma | reverse complement strand
GGGGGGGGCAGGGCAGAGTGCAGTTGGTGAGAGAAATGGAAGATTTTTATTACTTTTAGCAGTGTTTCTGTGCTGCATTCTTGTAAATAATTGTATATAATAGTGATAGTGCTGTTTTGGAGTGTTCTGCAAGTGTGTTTTGCTGTGTTTTTGTTGAGTTTCGCTGATTTTTTCACTGTTTTTATCTGTATTTTTGCAGTTTCTGTAGTTCATTGTTGAATGACTAGAAATAACTAAAAAGAAGAAGCTGGAACATGGACACAGAATGATCTAGACAAACAAATGTTTGAGCAGATGTAAAATACTTAAGTCTTTTCTATAATCTCATAAAATTTCATCATGCACATTTACAGTTGTTTTTCATAGTATTTAGTATCATAGTATCATTGTTATAACACACTGTTTTAAGCATTTTTTACATATAAGAATGATAATTAATGGACAGATATTGAAAGTTAAGTTCTTCCTGAAAAAAAATTGGCAAAAAAGACATTTTCTGATACTTTTCGTGCAAAAATTACAAAGAAATCTAGGCAGCCAATCATAATGGTAGTCATTAAAGGGTTAAATCCTATTTTGATATTATGAGTTGGGCTGCATGATTTGATGGAAAAAGTCATATATTGAGTTTACTTGTTTGGTTATGAAGGTGAATGTACAGATTACTCATTTAGAAACATCAAGTCAATCATATAAACTTCAGCTTCAGCGTCTTGTTAAAAGTCATGACAGATCTGAGAAATGCAGAGCTCTAAATATGAGGAAATCACTGACTTAAAGAAGAAGAAAAAGCAGATTTTACCTGCAGTTTGATTTGTGTTTTATCAGTGACTGTAGGTTTTATTTATTTTCCGTTTGTTTTAATGTCATGTCTTTGTTTTGTTTCCTATAATGAACCCCTCCGTCTGCAGTTCTTGAGTCTCTCTCCGTCATAACATACGGGCGCTCTAGCATTCATTTGTTCTTCACTAATCACATATTTACAGAGAATCCCCATGTTCTAATCCCAGTCCTGTTGGAGAATATACACCGGAGTCACAGCTGTCAGGTTAGTTAACAGCTGGTCATTAGTGTTGACTTAATCAACAGGTAGAGCAGCCTTAAACTGCCAGGAGGGTTAGTGGTTACCATGGCAACGTAATCTAAAAAATGACTTAGGATGTTTAGTCTAACGTCGGCATTTTACAAAAGGGCTGAAGAGCTGATGTGGATGACGTCTCCTTCAGGTTGATTTCTGAGAATCTGGAGGAGGATGGACATAATGGAATACATGGAGGAGGCTCCATATGTGGAGATTGGATGGATGGATGGATGGACAAACAAATGGATGATGGATGGATGGATGGATGGATGGATGGACAAACAAATGGATGATGGATGGATGGATGGATGGATGGATGGATGGACAAACAAATGGATGATGGATGGATGGATGGATGGACAAACAAATGGATGATGGATGGATACCAGTGTACTTCTTTACACCTGAGCATTGAAAATGGCCTTTACAGATGTTTAACATGGCTGAATTGAAGAAACCGCCCATAGATCTGAGTCAGAACGGGGGGTAGGGTCAGGGTTAGGGTAGGAGGTAAGGGGTAGAGGGGCTAGGGTCAGGATTAGGGAGTTAGGGGAAGAGGATTAGGGTTAGGGTCAGGGGTAGGAAGTTAGCATCTCCCCCTTGAACCCTCAGTGGTTAGGGTTAGCTGTAGACCTGTGCTAAATGAACCGTCTCCCTGTTGAACCCTCTGTGGTTAGGGTTAGGGGGGTTAGGGCTAGGGTTAGGTGTATTAAATGACCCGTCTCCCCGTTGAACCCCTGTGGTCTTTCCATCTCCTCTGTGTGAGGCTTCGTCTGCTGAGCTGGTCCTGATCATAGGTGTTCAGTGCCGGTGGTCGTCTGAGATGTTCTACTGAAAAGCCTGTTCGTCTGTCAGACGCCATTACAGAGCAGCGGTGCACATTTACTGACGACAGAGAAAGGCTTTTTCTGTCACACAAGCATGAAACTCAGCCTCCGTTTTCAAATTCCCCGTTCTCTGTGACAGAAAGAGCTGGTTCTTCAGTCACATCTGAATCTGTCTTTGCTCTTGTTGTTTTTGCAGAACGGCACTGACTACGGCTTCCTGGTGCGTCAGAACTCTGAACTCCTGCGAGCTCTGGATGAGTTGGAGAAGACGTGCACCACTCTGAGGGAGGAGAACGGCCTGTTGGTGAGACTAAAAATAAAGCCCAGGCTGTGGTCTGGACTGGAAGCACAGCAGAAAGTAGGCCACGCACAAACACAGATGGAATCTACACGCTGTTGTGTTCCAGTTTGGGGCTTTAACTGACATGTTCCTGCACTTGATCTACAATTCTAAATCTAAAAGTGATGCTAAGCTCAATCAAAGTGCAGGATTTAACCCTTTTAAATATCATCTTTTATCTGAGATTGTGTTCTTTCTATTAGTCTATAACACATTAGGGTAGAGGTCTGCATTGGCGGAGGTGGAGGGGTGTAAGCGGGCGGAGCTTAGAGCAGCAGAGTGCAGTCGATGAGAGAGACATGGAAGATTTTTATTACTTTTATTAGTGTTTTAGTGGTGAATTCATGCAAATAGTGATATAAAATAGTGATAGTGCTGTTTTGGAGTGTTCTTCTGGTGTGTTTTGACATGTTTTTGTTGAGTTTTGCTGTTTTTTTTTTTTGCCCTTTTTTCACTGTTTTTCTCTATTTTTGTGGTTTGTATAGTTGATTGTTAATTGTATTTGATCTGTAAATACTCAGTAAATGTCTGTGTATTTGTATACATCTGTAAATCTATGCAGATCTTTCCAGGGCATACACAGATGCAGTGTATGTGTTTGAATCAGATGATGGATGTCTTTATCAGTGAAAAAAGGGGCTCTGTCTACAACTAGACAGAAAGTGAACACAGACAAGCACAGGATCCATATGACGCCAAAGAACCAAAAAGAAAAAGAACATGGATACACAATGATCCAGAATAACTACAATGGATCAACACATTGAAAATACAGGAAAGGTTATTTATATAAACTCAGAAAGTTTAGTTATGAACATTTACAGTTGTTTTTCATAATACATATGATAAAAATTCAAGTATGTTTTTTAAATGTTTTACTATAACACACAGTTTCAGGCATTTAATATATCTAAAAATGATAGTTAATGGACAGATATTGAAAGTTAAGTTCTTGATAAAAGGTGCAAAAGAATTGGCAAAAAGGCCTTTTCTGACACGTTCATTGCAAAAACAACATAAATAAATCTAGGCCTGTTCTAATGGGAGTCCTTAAAGGGTTAACTGATATGATCCAATACCCAGTATCTCCAGTTAGAACGGGTTCATTCCACAGATAAACTCTGCTCCAGTTTCCACTGGAAACACTGGCACGTTTTACATCTGAATCTAATAATAGAGCCTCCTGAATACACACTGACAGTCTTGTTTGGTGTTGCTGTTAGTTTTTACTGTGGGGGCTGTGTGATGATGATGATGATGATGATGTTAGGGTTCATACAGGTGCTTGAAATCCTTGAAAGGTCTTGAATTTCAGGGTCTGAAAAGTGCTTGAATTTTAGTTTGTGTGCTTTGAAAGTACTTGCAATTCTGTGATTCATTTCTTTATTTTTAATATTAACTCAAGCCAAAGCTACTTACACAGAGGTGATACATTTAGAAAAATAAAACTTTATGTCATAAGGTAAATTCCAAGTGTTCTCTGGTCGACTCCAGATACATTTCGATCTGAGTCTTTGTCTTGGTGTCAGTGTGTCTGAAGAACGCCAAGTGGCTTCACTTTTTTTTTTTGTGAAAAAAATAATAGATAGATATGGATTTAACCCTAGCGATGAGGTGATGTGCTGGAAAAATTTGAAAATTACCCTTGAAAGTGCTTGAATTTGACCTTAAATAATGTGTACGAACCCTGAGATGATGATGATGATGATGATGATATTTGTTTGCTCGTGTGTTTAGAGGAAGAGCAGCGCCCCAGAGACCGAGGAGAAGGTCAGACGGCTGAGGAGGAAGAACACTGAGCTGGCTGTTCTGGCCAAAAGGCTGGAGGAGAGGGCGAGGAAGCTGCAGGAGGCCAACCTCAGAGTGGTACAGCACATCCGTAGAACCCCTGCATTAACACTGGGTGTACTCTCAGTCTGAACCCAAAGCAACAAGGTCACTGCAGTGTCTGGTAACGATCTGAGCTGAGTAAAGGAAAGAAACCAGCACTGAAAAAAACTCACATTAGTCCTTTTTCCACCTCAGGAACTTTAACTTGACATGGATTCTGTAAAACCTTGGTGCGTTCCCATTGAATTTACCTGGTAAAAACTTCCCCTTGGCCCCAAACTTTCCCTGATTAAAGTTTCCAGGATGAAGTCAAAGGTCACGGATGGACTGCCCACTACTTTTAGATTCTTAACTTTTGAACCAGAAGAGTTTCAGACAGATGTACCACATAACTGTAAAGGTCTAAATGCCATCTTAAACAGACTCAAAGGCCAACAGCTAGTTTCAAATAGTTTTAAATGAAAAATATCTAAAACTACTGCGTCGTGAATGGACAAAAAATTAACGTCTATTTTTTGCAAGAATACTAAAGTTCTCCAAGGTGAAGTTCCTCTGACATTTTCATCCTCAAATGTATTCAGTGTTTACCTTAAACCCTCTATTTTACAACCCAATAATTGGTTAGAGGAAAAAAAATATTTGATCAGACCTAAATAGAAAGAGTTTAGACAAATGACAGCGTCACAGATGGACGACAAAAGTAAATATCAAAATAAACATTTTTTATTTCAATTATCAACATCATATACATTTTTTTACAATATTTACAACATACAAATAATATTAACATTATAGTCAAATGTATTTTGCATAGATATATGCATTTATTAATTTTAAACACTGTGCTTAGAATATGACATATATCAATTTATTTGGAATATATGTAGTTTATTTATAGAGTTTATCAAATAAACCCAGAATGACGGCACAAAACTGTCACTTTACAAACATTCACACTCTTAAAACTCAATTTTTTTCCACAATTTTTTTCTCATTTTAAAATAAATTTTCCTGAAAATATAAGTAATTACCTACCCAAAATATAAGTTTGGTGTAGATTATTGTCATTTAATTTTTTTGACCAGATGATAACTTTCCCTTGACTTCACCCCCCAGTAGGGGGCGGGACTTCACAGGTTCCTGGAATTCACTTGAAGATAATGACGATTATGTCCGTCTGTGGTTTTTAGGTCTCATTCATTACTATGATTTTATATGAAATGAATGTCTTTATGGAGTAGTACTATGAAAGTACAATAATAAATCAGGCGTCTAATTCACTCCAACTGAAATGCTTTAATATTTCACAAATCTATGACATGAGTCTCTTTTCCACCACAGGAACTGTAACTTTACCTGGATTACATAGTTTCATCTTCATCTTCACTCAACAGAAAAACATCTACATCATCAGATTTGAGATTTAGGGATAAAATCCAGTTTGCGTCGTATTTGTTTGAATTTTGGGAAGAGTCAAACACTCATCATCATCAGTTCTCTACATCAGACACAAAACCTGAGTCTTATGTAAGTGCACATCCTGGTTTTTATTTAACAGAAACCAGATCTGGTCCTGGTCCAGCCCTTTGGCCCTTTTCAAACGCATCCTGGAAAAGGCTGCAGTAGTAAATGGAGTCCCGTCCATGATCGTCTTTCTCTGCGGTGGTGTCCAGTCTCCACCTGTTCACCACCACGTGAATACAAATATACGCGTCTGACCCCGCCCCCTCACCTCCGACCGACGGCTGACAGACGGGACAAAGCAGCTGAAAACCTACACCAACAAAAACCGAAGCACATTAGAACTGATGTGTCCTTTAGTGCAGACATATGGCTGTTCTGCAGCTATTTATACACACAAATGTACAGTACACACAACAAATACTGCACGGAATGAGTAACACTGGTCACACGGGGAGGAGGGTCATCACAGTCGGGGCTTTCACAATGCATGATGGGAAAATAGACGTGTAATTAATGGGTTTAGGTTCAGGTTGTTTTTTTCCTTATATTTCAAGTACTTTGCTCCTTTTATTCTCATTTTAGAAGTTTTTGTACATTTTATCCTATGAATGGTCAAGGTAAAATTGCATTTTACACCAATTATTGACATGTATTGATAGGATTAGTGGATTAACAGGTATTAAACAGTTCCATCAGTAGATGGTTTTGGTTTTTGAGGGTTAACAGAATAAGTACACGGTTCTGGATGGTATGAAATGATGAACTTTCTTCATTTTTCAAGTACTTTTACTAATTTTCTCCTCACTTTAAAATAATTTGTTTACTTTTCTGCTATATTTCAAGGTTTTTTTGGTGAATGATCGAGGTGAAACTGTATTTTACACCAGTTATTTCCATGTATTGATAGGATTAATAGATCAACAGGTAATAAAGAGTTTAGATCAGTAGACAGTTTTGGATGTTTGGGTCTTTAAAGGTTAAATCCTAGTTCTGTGTTGCTCAGATTCCCTTCAGATGCAGATGTTTTCTCTGTGGTGCAGGTGAATTCTCCGTCGTTGATGAGGCCGGGCTCCGTGGAACAGTACAAGAGGGCGTTTGCTCGTCAGAGGGCCCGTGACCTGGCCCACCATGCTGATGCCCTCCTGTGGAAGGACAAGGAGATCGCTGCTCTGCAGCAGGAATGCAGAGACCTGGAGGCTCGTCTGGGTCACACCAAGGTAAACCGGGACCTGGTTCCTCTGACTTAACCTTCACCATCCTCACAGGCCGGCAATGCCACCAGCTCGCACTCTGCTGGTCACTGGCAGTACTGCTCATCCTCTCCCCTCTTAAGCCTGTATTACAAAGGCTGCGTCATGGCCCGTGTCAGGATGACAGTGCAGGAATAGGCTGCCTTTCTAAGTGCCTGTTTTTAATTACTGCTGCAGCGAATTAAGAGCTCAGGCCTGTGAATGTGAACAGCTGTCATCTTTATTAATAAAGTCTGAGTCTTCAGGCTGAGCTGGACATTGATCTAATGAATGTGGGATCATGTCGACACAAACACATGGAACAGCATCTTTCACAACACAGTGAAAAGAATAATAGTATTAATCTATGACATCAGTTGAAAAGTGCCTTCTGTTTATTCAGAGGCTGTTGTTTGTACGGTGGTTTTCTGTATCTGGATTGAATATCATGGGTTTCTCCAGGGTTTTGTGGGTTTTTGTTCATGGATTCAAGAAAATTAGATTTAAATTGATCAAATTGTAAATGTTAGATTATTACAGCCTTTAGCCTAAGTTTGAGGAAGATTCAAGTGCACACAAACTTTTTTTTTGTTTGTTTATTTAACTTCCTCAGACCCAGCTATGGGTTTTCTGTTTACATTTGTGGAAAAGAGTTTCACAGATTTATTAAAAAAAGAAAAACTGTCCACTGTAAAGATTATTCCATGAAAATGTTTAAAAATGCATCTGAAAAAACTGTTGCAGCATGATGTTTCCAATAAAGGTAATTATTTAATTAAAAAAAGCCGAAACTTGTACTTTCCTGGGTCTCAGGAGGTTAAAAGGGGGCCGTGCATATGGATGAACGTATCAATATAAATATGCCAGAATTAACCAAAACATGGCTTTAAATCTTTTTCCCCCGACATTTGTACAATAAGAAAATACCTATAACGACATATGTTAGATATTGCACACATTGGCATGAAATTAATTAGATTTTCAAGAAAATTATAAATATTTGCAATAAACCGACACGTCACATCATTTTGGGTCTTTATGACTTTCTGGGAACAAAAGACTAGAGCAGATTATAAATCAATAGTGATCAAGCTTAAAAACAAACCTTCAGTGAATAATGTACTTTTGATGCTCTCCTTATTGAGTTTCACATTAATTTGGTACAGATACTGCACTCATCATCATCTTTATTTTATTTACATTAGAGCTTGATTTCTATCCGGTTTTGATGGATTTGAGGATGATTAATCAGTCGATATCATCCTGAAACACCCTTATGGAGATTTTAATGTTGAAAATACATAATGCACTTAGTTGAGAATTCTCATAGAAACTATTTTACTCCTAACTTCATTTTGGAAAATGTGTAATTGACAAATTTATGTTACATTGATCAAGGATTCTTTAGTCATCCATCATGAGCCATGAAGAACAAAATATAGAGTTCAGATCAGAAAAAAAAAAAAAATCAAAGAAATTGAAACAGTGTGAGCAGTATAAATATAATATAAATATCCATTAATAAATATTTGATGAAAACTAATCATAATAATAATGAACAGCATTAAAAAGGTGCATCAGCGGAAAAAAACAATTCATCAACAGCAGCTGGAGACAATTGGAGTTGATCACATGTAAAACATTTAATGTGCATGAAAATCAGTCCAAACAATGAGGAGGAAATAATGGGTATTGATCAGGTGGTTCCTGGTTTGGGACCGTGTTGAAGGTCATGTGACCCGTCTGGTTTCTTCTCAGGGTTCCAACATTCCATCTGCTCAACTGGAGTTCGAGAAGCTCCTCCGGGAGTCGCAGAGGGAGGTGCTGCGTCTCCAGAGGCAGCTGTCGGTTACCTCCTCCAGCCAGAACCAGAACCAGGACCAGAGCCAGCACAGGGACCAGGACCAGCACCACAGCCCTGATGGACCAGAACCCAGTGGGGAACCTGGGAAGGAGGTGTGTTGACGTGTTCATCTGTGGCTCTACGCTGCCCCCTGTTGGCCCTAATGAGGTTTATTGAAGCAGAGGAGCCTTGTCTGTTCATTATGACACAAACACATGATTCTAACGGATAAATACATATTCTTTAGCTGAAAAGAGTCTAATAATGTATCTGAGAATCTGAGGAAAATAAGACAAGAACCAAGTCACACAGATTAGTCAAACCACGGGTGTTCAACAGGTTCCACATTCAGACCAATATGATTTGAAGTGGACCAGAGCAGGAAAATAATAAAATAATAACTTATAAATAATGACAAACAGACATTTTAGTCTTAGTTTTAGTGCAGATTACAGTATAAAACATTTAGATTTACAAACTATCCTTTCACAAAAAAGTGAATGACATGAAGAACCTGAAATGTCTTAGAAAAATCAGTGTAATTGTACCAATATTCAGCCTCAGTTTATCATGTACACATGTTCAGTATAACAGACAGATCACAGTGGATCTACAAATACACACAACATTTAATAACAAACATCTGCAGCTGAAACATAGAACATTTGCTTCAGTATTCCACTGATTTTGTAATGAGGCGCTGTTATTAATTTCATGACATCCTACTGATTTTTGGATAATTTTTGTTTGGTTTGTTGACTAAAGGAACTGAACAATAGAAGCATCAATAAAATAATCTACCTGAGAACGGAAAAGTTGTTGAATTACTGTTATGACAGTTATAGCTAATGCGACTAGTTTGCTGTATATAGCTGTTGTAGGAGCTATATTCAAATTAACAATCTACTATTAAGTTAGCATTTGTTTGACAGTAATTTATTAAGGAAAAAATTTATTTATTTATTTATACTTGACTGACTTCTGTGTCATTTTTGCATTTCACAAATTCCTCCCACAGGCCAGATTGGACCCTTTGGAGTGACCCATGGCTCAGTTTTCTATTATAGAATTCTGACCCCCCCTTATGGAAAAGTGACCCACCCCCAATAAATGACCAAATTTGTTTTTAAAAAAAAAGTTTATTTAAGGTATATATAAAGACAAAAAATGTTATTAATAGCACAAAAATGAATTAACAATCATGCATTGCACAAATGTACAAGCACATGATATTACAAATATATGCAGTGGTCCAATGTTCAGTGCAACATAATTGTGCATTTACACTATTTACAATATGATGATTATAACTATCATATTAAAAGAGTATTATAAGATGATATTTCGTACCTAGGTCACAATACATAACATCTACAACTACAATATTTAATAAAACATAAATATTTACAAGGAGTCAAAAATTTACAGCATGGAGAAAAAAAAGACTAATTAATATTTCAAAAGTAAATACATAAAACCTATTTTTTTCCACATTTTTTTCCATAATTTAGGGTAGCTGTAATGTCTGTGATGTTTATCAACTGTAAAATGAACACAGATTATTTACTTCGGTGTCTATATGAATGAAGTAATTTATTAGTTTCTGGTGAAAATGTCAAATTATACACATATATTTAAGCTAATTATGATATAGAAATGTATTAGAACATTTGTATTAACTTGTACTACAAATTCATATAAGGGGTCCAAATTTTATGGGTGGGTCAGTTTTCCAGACTAGAAAAGTGACCCGGGGTCAGATTTCTATCAGGTCAGAATTCTAAGTGAAGCCGGTTTTGGCCCACGGGTCACATGTTTGACACTGAGTTAGATTTCCATCCTGGACACTGGAGGGGAAAAAAAAAACAGTCATTTATTTGTTCTTCTGCAGCTGTTTTTTTTTTTTTAACCTAGTGTCCTGTTGGTGTTGGCGTGGATGCAGTTTCGTGGCATTATATAATGGTTTGTGGTGGGACTCCATACTAATCTGCCATGAGCCATAATGAGATGATTCCCCGTCTTGAACTTGGGCCTGATCAAAGATACTGAAGTCACACGCTCTGATCCTCTCTGCGTTTAATACGGATCTGCTTTGTATTTATTCTTAGAAACATTTCTTCCCGTGTGGCTCAGTGGATGCGGCAATGCACCAGATGTTGTAGGTATATGCCTGTTATTTGTAGTTTCAAATGTAGTCACCGCTGAGCATCTGTGGGAGGATAAGCGTGTCCTTTAAATGTTCTGTATTTATATGGATTAATGTAGCTAATGTTTAGTGAGTTTTTGTGAAAGGGTCCAGTTGAAGCGGAGCGGACTGGAGCTGGGATGAGAATGCCGATTGTGGTAATCTGTCGTTTGTGGGACGCGCACACCCAGAAAGGGGCCATGTTGTGTGAACTCTAATCCCCTCTAACAACAGAATGGTACAGTCCAGTAATCCGCTCTCTGTTGCTGTGGCAGCGGTGAGAGGGTTTTGGGTGGTAGGTAAGACTCCGGTCGCACTAAAGACTTCTCTATCTCACCCTGCTCTGGATAACTAGCGGGCCCAGGGAAGCCTTGACGTCGCCACAGATCACGCGAACGGGGTAGGTCGTCTTCTGAGGTTTGGTTTGTGTTTGTGTGGGCGCAGGTTGGCGCTCAGTTCCGTGTCTGCTCGGATGTGCTAACTCAAAGTTAAGACTTAGAGAAAACTAATCAGTGTCATGACAGTTCCAGAGGGTGAGACTACTGGCTCAAGGTTGCATTTGTGTTAGATGCAAAAAGCAGCAGCTTATTCTGAAAGATTATTAGTGGGTTCCACGTCCTACGTTAGTATTACAACCGGCCCGGCGGGCAGCTAAGGGGATTTTTTTCTTTTAGGTCTCATAGCTGTTGTTTTTTAATATTCATTTCAGTAAATCCTGCAGCAAATCCAAGCCGTGTCTGTCATGTTGCACCACTTTCTTATAAATGAGAAAGACGTGGACGTGGACCAGGCCTCGTCAAGGGCAGCCTGACACAAACCCTGTTTTATAACAGCCATATTTCAGAGCCTCCAGATGTAGATTTTGGACAGAGCGACTTAGCGACAGGGAGGTAGAGCGTTTGATTGGTGGACATCGATATGCTCTGTATTAAAAAAGAAAATCAACGGCCAGGCCAATCCATTAAGGTGCTTTTAAAGGAAGTGATCCAGTTACCCGTTTCAGTCGTCTGCAGGGATTACACCAATGTGCTTATGGCATCCAAGGCCTGCTGAATGGGATCTGACCCGGGTTTAGTATGCACGGGGGCCCGAGCAGGACCTGATTCTGGGCCGTACATGGACCCGACTGCTCGCGTGACGGCGCCTCGGTGGGAAACAATGTGCAAGTCGAGGCCAGCAAACGCAGCGTCCTCGTAATAATCTCTGAGCATTTATTAGCTGACGGGTGGATTTCAGACATGGCTGCATCCTTCATCAGGCCATTTTACTTCATCACTGCACCTGCTTTTACACATGCAACAGAACTGTAATTATAGGTCATTATCTGTTAATATGACCTGTTCAGTTTACTTAACGTCAGTGTTTCGGTTAAACCTTTGACTGATAATGACCTGAGCCGATGTTTCACCTCCGTCTTCATTAACATATTCTGATTTAAGACTTTCATAAAGTTGGTAAAATAACAAAACACAGAGGAGGGAGTTTCTCTAATGTCAGGTTTTCACGTATTCTCATCAAACATAATACGATAAATTATGAAATGACACAAATAAAAATGAAGATATGAAATGCATGTTCTTTTGCAATTCATTACTGTATAATAAAACACTATGTCATCAGTAGTGTTTAATGATCACTGATGCGTCAGTACAATATCAGGAAAACCACTGTTATCAATATTTATTTATTTATTTATTTCGAACATGCAAAAACAAACTAACATTTAAATGTACAGAATCTATCTTCAAGTACGTGCAAGTCTGAATTTTGCATGGTCGATTATTATTATTATTATTATTATGGCCTTTTATTTGAATAAAACAGATGTGACAGTTCAGATACACTGTCACGGGGTGTTGACATATGTCCCGTGAGCTAACCCTAACCTGTGAGCCAAAACAGGTCCGCCAAAGGGTCCAATCAGGCCCATGGGATGAATTTGTCAAATGCAAAAAATACCCTGAAGATATTAAAAATCAAGGATGTGAAACTCATTTTAGTTCTGAACTCCAAAATTGGACCAGTATTCTGCCTCTGACTAAATGTTTTATATCTCTGTAGATCCACTGTCATCTGTAAGTTGGTATTTTTCTTAAGAAATTTCAGGTTTTTCAGGTTATTCACATTTATTAGGAAAGGACCGTTTGTAAATTTTACTTTATTACACTAAAACAAAGAGGGAAAATTTGTCATTCTCATTGTTTGTAGGTTATTATGTAAATTTTTTTCCTGGTCTGACCCAGTGGAGATGATACTGGGCTGAATGTGGGACCTGAACATAAATGAATCTGACGCCCCTGGACGACAGTATATGGATTAAAGTACTGGAACAGGTTGAATTCAGGTCTTTCATTCTAATTAATATCATTACAGTAAATGTGTTTATTTCTTCTTTAGGGTTAATTTCATCATCTACACTTAAAAAAAACACTTCAGAGTTTTTCTCAGTTCTAACTTTTTTTAATCATTGTAATAGTTTTAAATGTTCTGTCTCAAGGTTTCTGAAATGTTTGATCATAAATAACATTTTAAATGACTAGAAACTACCTGGTTTTCACCTCTAATTCAGGGCAAAAACAGCCTTTTAAGTAAGAAATACAGGGGTAAAACTAAGAAATTAAGAACCGATTGGACATTTATGATAATAGAATAAAAACAGCTGATATGAATATTTTTATCATGGTAATATTGCAGCGCAACAAGCTTTAGGTGTGATGTGTCCTAATATATTTGTCCATATAGTGTATTTCAACCCGTTCATGTCGTAATCACATTTATCTTTATTGTTAAAGATCATCTCAGGGTTTGGTAACATATGAATGTCTGTCATAGTTTTCTTATTTTCCTCCTTTATTTCGATGCTGTTGTTCATCCACAGATTAAAACTGACTTTTTTTTTAACTTAATTTTGATTTCATTTTGCTCATACAAATATACAAGGCATTTTGCATACATAAATGTATCTAATCAAACATCCCTATATGGCATATATGAAAAGAATGTGGATATCTGCAGTAGATATTGATTACAGTTAGTCACAAATGAAACATGAATGACATTATAAAGAGACCAAAAAAACATACTTGTACATGACCACTTTTAAACAGATGTTAAATGACAGTTCATTCATCACAGAAACAATAACAGAAGTACCTGGAATTGACTCTTAATTGACATGAAGATGCTAAAATGTAGTTTTCATGATTGAATTGAACTGGTGTCAGTTAAAGATCTGACATACCTGTTTTAACTGATCAGTAATCACTATTTAATAACAGACAAACTGACAGTTAATCTGTTTCCAGGCTTTTTTTTCTACTATTTTTGACCTGTTAATATCAGTTAGATTTTGCAGACGTGACAGCTTTAATATGTTTTTAATTAGGAATAACAGGTGCATAATGAATATCAGGATCAGAAATGATTTGCTACGATAAATAATGTTTCTTAAATCCCCTGGTTATCGTCACCCAGACATTCAGACACATTCAGCTGAAACCAGGAGCCCATGAACAGTGGGAAAAAAAAAAGATTATATTGTATTTAGCTCATGCAAAATGAAGACAGTGTAGAAAACAGAATAGAGTTTAATTCAGGTCTTGTTTTGTATCATTATACGTCTTATTATTTATGTAACAAACCTGAGCTGAAGAGGAAAAAATCAATAAATATAATGAAAATCAGAGCTAAAAGCAGATGAACAGATGAGTGAACATGTTTACATATTTATATCCAATCCAGCTTTATTTGTAAGTCACTTTAAAACAACTACAGTGGACCAAAGAATAAATAAAACCAAAATAAAAGATTAAAATACAAGAAAACAGCTGTACAATTAACCCATAAAGACCCAAACAGCCACCGACAAAAACCATCTACTGATCTAAAATGTTTGATTGATAACTTCTGATCCATTAATCCTTTCAATCCATGTAAATAATTGGTGTAAAATACAGTTATTTATCTTTTCATGGTCATCAGATATGACCCATTTGGACATTCAGAGGCTCTGTAGTTACCATGGAAACACCAGCATCTTCTACAACACTGATTCACCAGTAAAAGCCATGGAGTTGGATCAATGACAGTGGATGGACACACTGGGTTTATGTTCAGTTCATGACAGATTTTACTGAAAAAGTCACTTTTTCTTCAGTTATCTCTGTTTTGATATAATAACCTCTGAATTTAATCTGAACTTTAATGAACATCTACTTGATCAGTGAATTTAATATGGGAAAATACATGATGTTCATGGAAAAAAAAACACAAAATACAGAAGATTATGTCATAATATATTGTGATAAATAATGTAAGAAAAGTTAAATATAGAGGAAAAAAATATTTTGGGACTGGCACAAAAGTAACTCTGGGTCTTTATTGGTTAAAACCAATAAAAATAAAAACAATAACTCGATACCAAATAAAGAATAGAATGAAAATAATAATACATTCAAACATCTCAAATATATGTCTGTATGGATTCATATGTGCTGTCTCTGCGTGATTATACTGATGTTTCACTGTTCTCTTTTGTCTCTTAGCTGACTTAACTCTCTCTTTTTAATTAATGTGCTGTTATATATAGTTTTTTTTGTTTTTTTATGGCTCCTATTGTCATCAGATCGGGTACTACAGCAGCACACTAGCCATGTTGGCTACAGCTGCCCATTATACTGTTATTGATACAGTTAATTGGGATTGTCCACGATATGATAAACTAAACTAAAAGATGGGTTTGAAGAATGGATTTAAAAACAGACAGAGGAGGCCATTCCATAGTTTAGGAGCATGAATGAAAGTAACGGCGTCTGAGGTTGGAATAACTAAAGCCACTCGGAGCCGGTGTTTAGCAGGCGTTGGTTTCCACTCGGTCAGTTTGGTCAGGGTTAGTGTGTTGGCACATGGAGCTCTGAAACGATTCATAAAAGCCTAAGCCTTGGCCTAATGCTCTCCATGACAGTCGCTTTATTCCTCATAACATTGTATAAAAAATGAGGCATTATGTAATATTCCCCCTCTGTGCTCATTCGTCAAAACCATGTCAGAATTATATCACATCGCTTAAAACCTGATTATATTTGCTTTAAACTCATTGTGAGCTTTTGCATTTGCTTTACAAAAAGGGGGATTGCTCTTTTAAGGCCTTTGAGCTGCAGACTCACAGTGACATATGTTCAATACTGATATGATAATATATATATGGTGTATATACAGTCACAGAAAAAAATTATTAGGCCACCCCTTGTTTTCTTCAGTTTCTTGTTCATTTTAATGCCTGGTACAACTACAGGTACATTTGTTTGGACAAATATAATGATAGCAACAAAAATAGCTCATAGTAGTTTAATTTCAGAGCTGATATCTA
>JAPQRP010000008.1:19643427-19655272 GCA_037367295.1 Apogon hyalosoma | reverse complement strand
GGGCCACATGTTTGAAACCTCTGTCTTAAGTCTTACATACTTTAATGAGATGAACTGAAAACAAATGACCAAAGAGCTGTTTACGTATCTGCGTCCAAATTAATGATGTAATGAAAATAAACGTGTGCAAAGTAATGACATTTACTAAATTAAAAACTAAATACACTTACCAACTAATCAAATGAGTTAAATGAAACCAGACACAAAGTAATGATATAAAACAAATCAAAGATACGTATAAAATAATGACATATAATAAATCTGACATCTAAAAAAAAGAATAAAAAAAGCACTTTCTTGTAAGATTTACTGATTTATTTCAACACTGACAGTTTTTTAACAGACAGTTCAACAGTGAAGTTGTGTTTCTATGTGATCATAATAATACATCATCTTTCTTATGTTCTTGTACGTTTTCATGACGTAGAGTCAGTCATGTTTTACTGATGACATATGGAAAAAAAAAAACAAAAAAAACAAAGCATGAACCAAATGTAAAGAAACACTGACAAGAAGCTGCACAAAAAATAGAGTTGAAGGATTTGGCAAAAAAAAAAAAAAAAAAAGAAGAAGAAGCCATGTTTGGTTTATCACAGAAGAACACCTCTTTAGTCCAACATCCAAACTTTAATTAAAAAAAAACAAAAAACAGTTATGTCATTTTCCATCATAGTTTCCAAATGGTCCCTGAATGTGACCTTTAACCTTTAGCCTGTTGTGACTGTAAAACAGAATGATGTGATTAATTCTGCACAAATTATTATAAAACTGAATATGATCATTTCTCCCAAAAAGATGTAAATGTGTTTGATTAAGTTAATGTGTGAGAAACAAATATTGTAACCGACTGTTTGTAGCTTGAACATAACTTGAACCATAAATCTGTGTTTTTAACATCGACTCCAAAAGCCTCCATGAAGCAAACAAACGACTGATTTAGGAAAAATTAATGTAAAATGTAACTGTAGTGGATATAGATCAATAATTAATCAGACACTCCATGCAGTAAGTTAGGTTCTGTATATTTAAACCAAAGATGGACAATAAGGAATAATAATTGCAAATATTATAGTTTTAAGTGAAGTTTGAGTGACTCCATAATTAACCCTTTCATGGGTTAAATATCAGAACCTTAGTCAAGATTATTTTCCTGAGTATTTTTATTCCTCTTCAGACATAAAAAAAAAATCATGTAATTGAAATATTTTTATGAACTTGTTTTCATGTAGTTCCATTGATGTCCACTCTTCTGGACACCATGAGTTTAAATAAGGATTTAAATAACCAATATCAGAAAAAGATGAAACCTACGGGATAAAAACCATTTTAATGCTGATAACCTGATGTTTTCTCACATTTTAGCATTTTCTAGTACTAGTTTTTGCTCAGACTATGAAGATCATATGAGAGAAAATGTGTTTAAAAAACCCTGTTAATTACTTATTTATCCATTGATTTCCACTCAAACCTGTTGGTTCAGATCAGTTTTATCCACAACAGTAACATTACAGTAATGGTATGAATGACAGCGTAAATACAGACACTGATGCGTGGAGTCACATTTAGTCGACATGGGGTTAAGTGTAAGTTTCTTCCAATAGTAAATAAATCTGTGTCATTTTGACCAATTTTATTAATCCTTAGATGCTACTTGATGCGTCCATATTTGTTCTACCTTCAGGAGTGTCCTGATATAGAAGGATTTACTACATATTCCTGGGATGGTCAGCATTGATGACTTTCTGTCGGCCATCTTGGTTATGAGTAAAAACAAAAAAACAATGCACTTCCCTGATTGTCCACTACGCGTCAGCGTATGTGACGATGCACCGGTGTCCACTGTGTCGGCTGATATTAAACTAAAACAACCAAACCCATGAATATATAAGAGAACAAATGAACCCTGGGCCGAACCCCGGGCGTTACAGGGTTAAACTGGACCGAACGCCAGGCGTTAAAGGGTTAATTAAATATCCTAAACCCGTCGTCCATCGTTGTGTCTGATTCTAAACGTCTGTGTTTGCTTGTCGTCATGTAGGTCAGTTTTGCCGCCGGTCACATGTCCCTCCCTGACACCATCAACCCCAATTACTTTCCCGCCAAACTGTGGCGTCTGGTGAACAGTCCGTCAAACGGCGCCATCTACTGGGACGTCAGCGGCGACTTCGTGGTCATCCAGCAGCGTCAGTTTGAGACTCAGGTTCTGTCTCCTTTGTGGAGCTCCGCCCACAACGGTGACGCCTTCAAAACCTCCAACTTCTCCAGCTTCGTCCGTCAGCTCAACCTGTACGGCTTCAGGAAGGCGGAGGACGGCGCCGGCGTCAGGGGGATCAGGACCCCCGAAGACGAAGGAGGCGTCCACTGCTTCCACAACCCCAACTTCAGGAGGAACCGTCCGGAGCTGCTGGTCAACCTGCGCCGGTTAACGGCCGGAAACAAGGCCAAGATAGAGGCGGGGCTGGAGGTCCGCTCTCGATCGCCCAGCTGCCTCCTCTGGTTCAGTCCAGGTGACGGAGGCCGAGACACACGCCAGAAGAACAGTGAGTCGTCAAGGTCACATGACGCAAACACACACTGCTGATTGGAGGAAACAGACTCACTGATGTGAATATGTGTCCGTTATCAGCCAATCACATGCCAGTTCACCAACGTTACCTAGAGATTAGATTAGATTAGATTAGATTAGATTAGATTAGATTAGATTAGATTAGATTAGATTAGACTGGACTGGACTGGACTGGATTAGATTAGATTAAACCTCTATCTCATACTAAATTCTAACATGTTTCTTTTAAAACTCTTCTTCTCTTGTTTTAACGGTCGTCAGCACCCCCCCCCCACCTACCCTTTTTTTTTTTGTTTGTTTCTTTTTTTTGTCTGTTTGTTTGTTTGTCAGCAACTTTATGCAAAAACTACTAAACCAATTTCCATGAAATTTTCAGGAGAGGTGCAAGGTGGTCCAGAGTACATCCCATTAAATTTTGGTGAATGTAGGTCAAAGTCCAGATCACCAAAAATGTGTTTTCACAAAGATAAGAGATAGAGCAAATCAGGAATTTCCTTTTCATTCCTGTTTACTCAGTTTTGCATAGAGCTTCTGTTTGCTGTCACTGTTAATGTGCATTGACGTCAGAACCTTGACGGACAAATTTTGATGATGAACTATTCATCTTACAGACTTCCAATGAACGCCAAAATGCTCGTCTTTTAATTCTGCATCTTGTGTGTATAGATTTTGACCTTTTGTTGACAAAGAGGTCAGGGGTCACTCGGTCAATACCTAAAAAACTAAAATGGACTATAACAGAAAAACCAGTGCAGATAGAGACTTAGTTACTATTATTGACAGATAGGAAACCTGGCATGGGCTTCAAAATGGCATCATGACCTTTGACCTTGAGTGACCTTGAAAGGTCAAACCCATAGTCTCACGTTTTGAGAGGGAGATGTCCATTAAGAGCTAAAACATTTGTGAGGGGCGGGGTTTGTTGTGCCTGGCACCATTTGTTTTTTTTTAAAATTCGCGTGACTCTAGTTGTGAAAAACGCTGTTTCCATTGTAGTTTTGTGTGATATACCATTTGCGCTACACCTGAAAAACCACCTCTTGCCAGCGCAAAAACCTTTAATTGAAAAAAAAAAACTGGCAAGATTGTCATTTTTCCATTAGGTAAATTTTTATGTGCAAGTTATGTTTCTTGCAATTTGGGGGTCAATGGAAAAGAGACTACTGTGTGGTCATTCATCTCTATATGTTGTGATGAACTGGTGACTCATCCAGGGTGAGCCCCGCCTTTGCCCATAGGTAGCTGGAATAGGCTCCACCCCCACAATCCAAGTGAGGATAAAAGCAGGTTCAGAAGATGAATAATAATAATAATAATAATAATGATGATGATGATAATGATGATAATGAACATTTCTTTTTTTTTCTTTTTTGTGACCCATGAGAGGATTTAACGACAGAGACAATAAATGAACGGACACATGGGGGTGTCACCTCAGTGTTCATGTTCTAAGCTCCAGTCATGTGACCACTGTTCTCATTCTCGTTTCCTGTTTCCTCAGGCGACGCCTCGGCATTGGGCGTCCCAGCGATGCACCATGTCCGAACCCCCACCCCGCCCCAGTACCTGGTCAGGGGTCATGGTGTAGTGGTCTCTTTAAACCGCCACTGTCCCGGCACGTCCAGCCCCTTCCACCAGGCCACGCCCCCAAACTACCCAGCGTTCCATCCTCATAACGCACAGCTGGGCTTGTCCCCAGGTAAGAACTACAGAGGTCAAAGGTCACATATTAGGACATACAGAGTTGGAAACCACATGCATGAGGTCCTGGATCTTTAACTCTGATGACCACGTAGATCTGATCTGGTTTTTATTACATTTAAGACTCACTTTTACAAACACATACTCTTTACATTCAGTATCCTCTGACCGCTGCTAACGCTAAAGCTAAAGCTAGGCACTGTTTGTATTCTGGGTAAAATACAGGGACTGAATTTCCCTCCATAGTCAATAAAGTGAGTTGACCTTTGACCTTTAACCTTTTCTTTATAAAACAAAAGTCGACGTCCTCTTCCGATTATTTTGTTGTTATTGTTGCTTCTCTGTGTTTTTATAAACAGATCTGACGATGATTTTGATCCACAGTCATTAATGGGACGCTTTTGTGGTTGTTTTATAGTTTGTTGGTGTTACCGTCCAGCCTCCAGGTTGGACCCTTTTCCTCTGGGGGGTCACTGCCCGGGACCCCTCCCACCTGCGGGTTACTCCCAGGTACAAGACAATAATAATAGTAATAATAATAAGAAGACGAACAACAACAATAACAATAATCATATTTATAATCGTACTAAACTGTTCGGTCGTAGGCGTCGTATCCTTTGAACAAACATCCACAGACGAGCTGCGACGTGAACCTGGACACCGTCTTCAAAATTGCAGACGAGGTGATGGAGACGCCAGCGACGCTGAGGCTGGTTAAAGTCCAGACCCCGGACAAGCCGACCCAGAACAGACCCCAGATGATGATGTCACAGGGCGAAGCCGCCGGTGCCGGAGAGGACGTCTCTGTAGTCGACAATGACGACTTCCTGACCCACTCAGAGGAGGAGAAATCTGTGGTCCACGTCCCCGAACAGGTCCCTGAAGACGCCATATGTGAGGTCAGCATCAGTCTGGTGGACTCTGGTGGAACTGGTAGACCTGGTGAACTCTGGTGGACATGGTAGACTTGATGGACCTGGTGGACTTGGTGGACCTGGTAGACTCTGGTGGGCTCTGGCGGACCTGGTGGACATAGTAGACTTGATGGAACTGGTAAACCTGGTGGACCTGGTAGACCTGGTGGACTTCCTCAGGTCTACCAGACCAGATTTCTTTTTTTTTTGTAAATCCTATTATTTCCCATCTGTCCTCTGTGTCCATCCACACTTTACAGACACAAACAAAGTTCACATGAAGGAAACTCAAACTAACCAGGTCATGTCTGAGTCAAGATGTGGTTTTTAGGTGAAAAATCTGGATTTATTCGAGGCCCCATAAAAAGCTCAGACATCCTAAACCTGAGTCTCAGGCCTGTGTCCAACACACTGACACGTTATGGTTCCTATTTTTGACTGTATTCACGTCTTGGATTCATATTTATTTCTACAGTTTAAGACTTTTTCATTCTTATCTTTTTGTATTTGATGTGTAAATATTTTTGATTTATTTTTTTTTAACTTTATTGAACATTTGTTCAAAGAACATTGTTGAGTAAATAGTAACAGGAGGTGTGTTGTAGTGCTCAGTACTCAGCAGGTCTGGAGTCCACGTCTTGGACAGAGAGGATTCTGGGTATTATTTCCACATGGATCCAAACCTGATGAAAGTGTAAATGTTCTGATTCTGTTAGACCCGGCTCAGGCTCATCACAACACGATCTGATTCCCATAATGCACCTGTTCTGTACGTGGTCCGGCGTCGGTTCAGGTCTTCTGGGCTGGAGCGTTTTATGGTTGTTGTGGTTCTGTCCTAAATGGGCCGGGTTGCTGCTGGTCTCTGATTGGCTGTTCTTTTCTTTACGTCCTGATCAGATGGACAGCAACGACGGACGGAACCTGGAGGTGATACTGGATGAAGAGGAAGAGGAGGAGCACGACGAGGAAGAGGAGGAGGCGGCGTAGGAGGAAGATCCATTTTTCAGGCAGGATGATGAAGCTGCGAAGCTTTAACGATGAAGGTTCAGAATCTGAGGGACGTTCACTGACACTCAGTTTTTCTTTTCTTCCAGATTTCCGAGGACCGACTCTGCCTTTCCTCCTGAACGCCGTCTTTCAGTGGTATGGGCTGAAATATGTGCCACCCCATAGATGTTTAGTTGTAAAATGTGCTTTAATGGTTCATTCGTCTACATGTTAAAGGTGTTTTAGTTCAGTTTTTATTCATTTGAAGGTTCACATAAAGGGGTGATTATTCTGATGGAAATAAGTAAATATGCACTGATTTAAAACATTAGAATGAAAAAGGGTTTTAACTAATGAGAGGATGAATAAGTTAATGGAAACAGAGAAACTGTGGCTGTTGTTTGTTTTGTGAAGGTTTTGTTTCTTTAATATTTCAACACATGGATCCGTTTTTAACCTGTTTTTAATGTGTAAACATTAGTTGAAGCTGTAGTTTGTGTGTTCTTTGCGGATGCAGACACCAGGGGGCGCCGCTCACCCGGCTATCACCGCATAACTCCGCCCCCTGCTCTCATGATGCATTCACGTGCCATAGGAAGATCAAATAACTATTTCTTTAACATAGTTCCATCCATTTACTCGGATTCTGCTTCAGTTTGTTGTATATGTTGAATATTAATCTGATCAAACTCCGCAGAGACTTTTAATAAACTGAGAATTTGATGAAATGACACGAACAATAAAAGGACACATGCTTTTTTTAAGGCTCCACAGCAGGTCTCCTGTTGTTCATGAGGACCGGGGTTTGGTCTGGTGAGTCCAGGTTCTTTAAAACCTCCACACGGGGAACACACCAGATGCAAATCTGGTCTGATTGAGTTCTGGTCCCTCTCAGTCCTCGGAGCCCTGATTTCCTGCGGTCCCTGAAGGCGGCGGGGCTCGGAGCAGGTACAGGTCCCAGGAGGATCCGGGATCCAGGCGGAGTCCGGGAGGTGAACCACTTCAGGGACGGAGTCAGGACGGAACACTACGGCTCCTGTTGACCGGGCCCGGATGGAGACCCGGACCAGGACCTGATCCGGGACTCGGCTGGTGTGAGCGGTTCTTGTTCGGTTCTCCAGGGATCCGGATCTCAGACCTGCTCGACCCGTGGAATGCGTGTTTTCTGGACCGAACGGGCTTTGATGCGGATTAGACCGGACCTGCCGGAGGCTCAGTTCGGATCCGGGGTTCCTGTTGGACTTTGAAGACCCGGTTCAGGTCTTCGGAGCGGGTTATTCATTAGTTCAACCGGACTCTGTTAAACTTCTTTGTGGGTCTTCTTCGTGACTCCGGGTGTTGAGTCCGTCTCCAGACTCCGGGCTCCGGGTCCAGTTCGTCACCATGACCCGGAACCTCCAGGATCCACTTCAGACCCGGACCCGTGACCTGGAGCTCGTCGGTGGTTTTTACGGATTCGTTCGGAGAAAGTGGGTCCAGGATCCGGACACAGAGAAGGTTCGGTTCGGGTCCAGAGGCTGTTGAAGATTCCTGTTTGTTGATCCGGATCGGTTCGACGGGACCCGGGACAGAACAGACCGGGTCAGACTTCAGATCCGGACTTTATCCGCTTCAGGATCCGGATCACAGCGTGTTTTCATGGTGCATCGGTGCGTGGACTTGACCCACAGTAAAGACTCCGGATTCGGGTCCAGACCCGGTCCCGGTGGTTCTGGAACAAACTGTTAGTGTCGGACCTTCTCGGTCCAGGTTTGGGCGGATCCGGACCTGTTTCTGGACTGGAACATGTAAACGGATCCACTTCGGTGCATGAGACCTGGTTCAGTGCTCCAGATCTAGAGCCGGGTCGTCGGACCTGCTGTGGACCGGGCCGCGGTTCGGGTCCGGTCGTTGTTGCGGTGCTCGTGTGCTTCGTCGTCCACCATGTGCGGCCGGGCTCCGCCGAGGCCATGACCGTCCTCCGGCGGCGCCTGTTCGGGCTCTGGCTGCTCATGGCGGCCCTGCAGGGGGTTCTGGGTCAGCCGGGTCTGGAGCCCGAACGGCCGGTGCTCCGGGCCGTGATCCGGGTGACGCTGCTGAAGCAGGAGCCCAGCGGGAAACCCCTCACCCTGGAGGGGGTGTTCGTGGGGGGGAGCGCCGGCTACGCGGAGGGAAAACTGATGCAGGTAAGAAGGCATGTGGAGGGGGGGGGGGTCTGTCCCGGTTCTGTGGTCTGTGGTGCTGTTGGTTCCAGCCTGTGTTCATGGTCTAATGCCTGGCTCAAAGGCACTGAGGCAGGTGTGAGTGGATCCTTATGTTTTAACAAAGTTCAATCCGCATCCTAATGGGCCACATAGTACTTGTGGTTCTGGACCGTCTACTCTTGAAAGCCTGAACCTCCTCAGGTTTAATCAGTGTTCATTAAGGGTCTGGGGGTCTGAGGGTCTGGGGGTCCGTGGTCCCCCTCAGAGCCCTGGTCTGGATCAGGAGGATCCTCTGTGTCCGTTCTTCCTGGACACTGGTGTGTTTTCTCTCCTGGGTTTTTAAGCGGTAATTTTATTTTACCCAGAATTCTCAGTCTGATAAAACCAGATGATGTTGACTCTAAACCCTCAGGATCCTGCAGGGACTAGGGTTCAGGACCAGGTTCCAGAGCAGATCCACATCCCACAGTGTGTCGACACAACCTGTAGATTCCTTTAACACACACACACACACACACACACACACACACACACACATGTTTGGGTGGAAGCTGCTGTTTTTCTGTTTCAACATCAGCCTTTGGTTCAAACTGTTTCAACACATCATGCGTCGACTCAAACAAACCTATAATTTCAGTAAAAGTGTTTTGTCGGTTCAGAGGGAATCCGTCCCTGAGTCTGTGGATGGAAGTATGCGGCCTATTCATGGTGCATAGTTCAGATTCAAGAGTGGATTAAGGCTCCTGGGCCGTAAAGCCCGGCTCTGTCGATTTATTTACCGTCTCCATGGAAACGGGACGACAGATCTGAGGTTCTGCAGGATCTTGTCTCTCCTCACTCACCAGGTGTGGGAGGTTTAGTCAATGCTGAGCCAGATGCAACACTTTTCTGGATTGATAAGGGTTTCCATGGTTCCAGAGGATGGGGGGGTTACTCTGACAGGCCTTGAATGCATCTGTGTTGACAACATGTTATGGACGTGAATGTTGCGCGCGCACACACACACACACACATACACACACACACACGCACACACACACCTGTAGCTCTGTGGGGTTTACACGTGTGTTTCCATCATAAAACCTCAACAAACCCGACCTCAAACAGAAGAAGAATGAGGAAAACTGCATTAATTTATGATTTACACATATTTTCTTATTTATATTTAATATTTTTTAATATAAGACTGTACCTTTTGTGTTATTTAAATGTAGGTTCACTGACGCTGGTACAGACCACCTGCAATTTCACTGCACATCTGATGGAATGACAATAAAGCCTATTCTGTTCTATTCTATTCTATGAACTGTTGTTTTCACTCAGGGTGTAGGATGGAATATGATTAATCTATTAAATAAAAGTATTACTAACACATTCATCTAAAGCCGAGGTGTCCAAGTCATGTTAGTTCAGGTTCCACATTCAGACCTATATGATCTAAAGTGGATCAGAACCAATACACTAAGAACAGAATAACCTATAAATAATGACAAATACAAACTGTTCGCTATGTTTTAGAGTGAAATAAAAGTGAAATTACTTGATGAAAGTGTTTACATTGACAAACTATCCTTTAAAATACTATGAATGACATGAACAAACTGAAATTAATCAAGAATAATGAGTGTAATTGGACCAATGTTCTGCCTCAGTTCATCAATTAATAACAGACAGAATATTGGGTCCAATTCCACTGATTATTTTCAGACAGTTCAGGTTGGGCATATTGGTTCAGATTATTCATATTGTTTTGCTAAAGGATAGTTTGTAAATTTAAATATTTTCATGTAATTTAAATTTTTTACACTAAAGGACATCAGTTTGTCATTATTTCTAATTTATTTTATTCTTATCATCCTGGTTCTGATCCACTTTAGATCATATGGGTCTGAATGTGGAACCTGAACTGACTTTAACGTCATTGATTGTTAATATGTTCAGTGTCATTTTCATCCCATGGACCTGATTGGACCCTTTTGGAGAGCCAGTTTTGGCCCGCGAGCCGTACATTTGACACCTTGGTCTAGATTGAAGGTTTCTGTTGCAGATCCAGGCCTCAGTCAGGCCCCCGCCTCCGACTGAACGGCGTCACTCTAATCCTCTGATTCCATCTGCCGCTGGTGTTTTTAGCGCCTTCACAGGTCGACGTGTCAGCTGTGTTCTGACCCGCATCGATCTGCTTCGTTTCCTGGAGTCGGACCTGGTTCTGGCTGTGATCGTGCCCACATGGTTTTGTCAGGTTCTGTTCTGGCTGGTGCTTCAGTGCACGGTGCTGCTGCTGTTGTGCTACAGGATGCTCTTTGTTGTAGCTCAGACCTGTTTCAACAGGTCTGCCTCTGCAGGCGGCTCCATGGTGCCTTCAGGTTCCTGTGTGCTGGTGCAGAGTTGGGATGGAAGGTCCACGTGTGGCTCGTGGTGCCTTCAGGTTCCTGTGTTCAGGCGCACGTTGTCTTTGTGGAGATGCAGTGCGGACCTGTATCTTTGGTGTCCACAGACCCCACCTCCCCTTGTTCCCTCCATCTCTCCGTTGTCCAAACACTAGTTCATTATTAGCAGAGGGTCGGTGTTTCACATTGGATCATGTACTAACAGGTTGAATATGGGTCTAATTCTACTGGTTTATATTCAGACAGTTCAGTGTGGTCATATTTTTTCAGATTATTCCTGTTTTTTGTTAAAGGATAGTTTGTAAATGTAAACATTTTCATGTAATTTTACTTGTTTTACGCCAAATCAAAGAGAAAAGTTTGCAGTCGTCATTATTTCTGGGTTGTGCTGTTCTTATTGTCCTGGTTCTGATCCATTAGATCATATTGGTCTGAATGTGGAACCTGAACTAAACTGAGTTTGACGTCGTTGATTGTTCATATCTTCCAACAGTCAAGGTCGTGTGTTCTGTCGTGTTAAAGTGTGATGTGTCTGGACATTGGCCCTGTCCTCTGATGGGCCCCTGGACCCGAGGTTGGGCCCCGTCCTCTGATGGGCCCCTGGACCAGAGCTTGGGCCCCGTCCTCTGATGGGCCCCTGGACCCGAGGTTAGGCCCCGTCCTCTGATGGGCCCCTGGACCAGAGGTTGGGCCCCAGCCGGCTCTGTTTGGACAAATACAAGTGCTCAGGAATTAAACTCAAGCGTGCACAGTGAACAGGGGGCTGCAAAGGCTTCTGGGATAGCTTTGAACTTGAGAGTTTTGTTGCTGCTCCTCTGGGCTCGGGGCCAAATGAGGGATGAGGAAGGTCAGTCATCATCATCATCTTCATCATCTTCTTCTTCATTGGTTCTGGTTCGGGGCCGTTTGGTGTCTTTTCTTCTCAAATCCTCAACACCGTTAACTCTGCTCCTCTTGACATTCCTTCTCCCTGCTCTGGGTCCTACAGCCGAAACCCAGCCCCCTCCACCTCCTGCCCCCCCACCCCCCACCCTGTGGCCGTTTGGGAGCTCTGGACAGGAGGGTGGAGGGGGAGCTGAGGGACGACATCAAAGTGGGTCCAGTTCC
>JAPQRP010000008.1:19572918-19585178 GCA_037367295.1 Apogon hyalosoma | reverse complement strand
CAGTGCTTCAGTTTGAACATTTGACAGATAAACAGTACCACAGTGCTTCAGTTTCAGCTTCACAGTTCGTCATGTCTGTTATGGATTGGGATGGTCTCTGTCAACTCACCATATATTTTTTTTATTAGTAAGTTGTAGTTTTGTTTTGTTTTTTTTTTTATCAATTACTAGAAAGTGGGACGTGGGGTCCCGACCCCAAGGTTGAAAAACACTGGCCTACGGTGTCAGCATTAGATGTCCTAATGTGGGAGGAGCTAATAAGACTACAAACTAGGTCACATGTTGCTTCTATCCTTCATTTTATTTCATGGTTTATTTACCTTTTTCCTTCGGCTCATGTTATTGCTGCGTAACTCGTTTATATGAGGCTGATCTCATGAAATGGCGTTGTATGTCACACCAGTTCCTATTGTGTTTGGCATGCTATACATATGCATTTTCATCCTTTCGCGTGTTTTTCAACACCATTTGATCGTGTGTCAATTTGCGCCAAGATCTCCAGTTTACATAATCCTAACCCTCAGTATGTCGTATTTGCCTCGGTGTAAACATACATGTGGAAAGCTTATAATGCATACAGATAACATGGCAATTAATGCCAATTAAAAGTGCCGTGTATATTTACGCGGTTTCATGATATCACATTGGTTCATATAGATTTATTTTTTTACATGTGCAGATGTAAAAAAAAACCTAAATAAATCAGATTAACTTGTATACATGCATGAAGACATCGGAGTATTGAGGAGAAATCTAGGTGTGTTAATCCAATTTCTCATAATCAGATAACTGCTGTTATCGGATAAAGCCGATCAGATCATCCTGTTTACATGATCACTGGAATAATCGGATAACGATGGAGTGTTGGTGTGGATGTAAACGGCTTCAGTGAAGCGTTCCCTCAGAAACACTTCTGAAGCTGCAGTCCTTTTCTACGTCTCTGACCTGGCCTTAAAACCACTGTTTCCTTTTTCATCTCAGTCATGTGATAATTATTGACCCTATGACACAGAGGACTCCCAGGTTTACTCTTCATCTTCTCCTCTTCCTCAGATGACTCTGACTTCAGCACAAACTTTACATGTTGTACAGGACTGGTGTGACCTGTGGACCAGGTGGATGAAGGTCCAGGTCTGTTGCTATCACAGCGGCCCATGAGCCACTGTGAAGACGCAGTGTCCGTCTGCGTCTTCATTCATATTTTATATGTATGTTTTTTGTGACAGTGTCTTCTGAATTATTCTAAATGTTCCTTTCCTTCTAATGGTCTATATTCTGATGGTTTATAACATGTAAATAGTTCCAAATATCAGTCTAATTCCTATTGATCACTGATAGAAGTCATATATGGACTTGGACTGAATGAGTTGAGTTCTCCTCTGCTGAAAGTCCCGCCCACTTCTGTTGTTAGACTGATCTGCATCCAGACCACAAGACTGGAACATAGAGACAGAACCTGACAACCTCACACATTCAACTGGGACTGATTCACATAGAACAGACGCTGACGTACAGGGACACTGGAACTGTTTTTGTTGTTTGGGTCCAGAGGAGGCAACTTGGACTGTTTTCTTTTATTATGTTCACGAGTTTAAAAGGTTTTGAACAACTGACCTGAGCAGACGTTTATGTTGTCATCGTATGATCCTTCGGTCCCTGAGCTGATGTCCTGACTCCATTCTCTGCTTCTATTTCCTCCTGTTTAACTTCTTTAAGAACAGCAGGTTTCTACGGTGGGTGGGTTCAACCCCACAGCCCGCTGTTTTACACGTGAACCCATAAAAAAAGCACCTGTTGCTCATTAAAGACAAGTGTTTTCTGTAGTTGAGCTGCTTCTCTGCCTCTGCACAGGCTTTAGTGTTGTGGGTTTAGTTTAGAGGTCTGACCCGGTACACTGCAAAAAATAATATCTGACACATATAAACAGACTTGAATTTGGAATATATATCTTGAAAGATAATTTTGTAGATTTATTTACATGTTAAGATTTAATTTTGTTCAGATTATTTTACTTGTTCCAAATATTTAGAACAAAACTTAAAACAATATTTAGAACAAAACCACCTCCATAGTTGGAGGATGAGTATGGAGGACCCAGAAACTGTTTACCCTCAAGAAGTTTTTAGCCTACTTGTTTTATGCAGTTTTGCCTATTTATCTATTGAATCATCATTTCTTCCTTGTTGGTTCCTCATGATTTGTCGAATGCTGTTGGTTTTGTGTCTGACTGATGTTGTGGAACCTGAGAGGATCCCACAGTGCCCCCCCCCCAGGCCAGGGCCAGGTTGGAGGAAGCCTGGAGGACGTGTGGATGTGGCCCCTGTGTCAACAGGGACCACAGATCAGTGCAGAACTAACAAACGGGAGGGTTAGCGCCATGCCGCCATGTTATGAGAGGGAAGCACTGTGTTTGTGTTGAACTCAGGCCGTGGAAATGGAAAGTGTTGAACAGACCCTTGGAGGGGTCTAGGGGGTCTGAGGGGTCTAGGCCCTTTGTGGGGTCCAGGGGGTTTGAGGGGCCTGGGCCCTCGGTGGGGTCCAAGGCGACGGCGGTGGACATGGAGGTGTGGAAATCCCACCCAGAGCAGCGTCCACAGCGACTCCATCCATCCTTATTATTGAACAGTTGACTGTGGTACTAGAGGGGGCGCTGGTGAGTTCACATGTTCAACAGGAATGTGGGAAAACGCAGACACATATTGACTCTTTGTTGGTCACTGGCTGTTTCCATGATACTATAAATCCAATAACTGTCATTAATCAGATAATTATAATAATCAGATGTGATGCATTTACAGTCACTTCAAAAATAGGAAAATCCATAAACCCTGATTTGGACATTTGAGTTTATTATCGAATTTCAGTTCATACATATGTACGAAGTGACGTAGAATCCAACTTCCTGTTATTGTCTTCAACTCACAAAGTTTAGTTTTGTTTATTTTTTTCATTTCACAAAATTTTTATTCAGTTTTGTCCATTTCTCCATTACTTTACTCAGTTTTTGTTTAGTTTTTCCTCATTTTGTTCATTATTTTATTACAGTTTTGTTTGGTTTTGTTTTGTTTGAATCTAGTTACAGTAGAATCAAACCTCCTGTTATTGTCTTCAACTCACATTTTTATGGTTTCTTTTTTTCTCTCCACATCCAGTTAAAAAAAAAAAAAAAAAAGAAGTAAAAAATAGGTAAAACTCTATACAGAATAAAATGTACAATATGTGCATGAAAATAAACCCTTTTGCATTAGTGCAGTGTACATTATTTATTGCGCATGGTTCAAGTATTTTAGCAAAGTGTGAACATAATAAACAAAAGAGAAACAAAAGCATTTACTGAGATAATTACCATCATCATCAGCCTTAATAGATGAGCTGTTATTCCATTTTATGAGTTTGATTTTGAAACTGTTAATCATGTACAATGTCATTCATTACTGTCATTAATCAGTAACAGGAGATTACAGGGAAACCAGTGGGTTAGTGGTCTAAAGGCAGGGCCATGCTAACAGCATTATGGGCCCTGGGCAAAGCCATATACTGGGGTCCCTCCCACAACTACTCACAGGAATTATTATTGGATGGAAATCAGTGGTCTTAAGGATATCATTGTTTATGAACATAAGTCAAAGCCAGTTCAAACCATGCTGCCACAATGTGTACAAAGCGGATTTTATACTTTTCAGTCTTGACACCGAACGTTCTCCTGTCCTGTTGGTCCCCATCATATGCACTTGAACACTTGGAGTGACATTTCAACATTCAGCAATACAGATTTCAAATTGTTGGAAATTATTTTTCTGTACAAATTCTAGTACAAAGTTGTAAAAAAAAAAAAAAATCTGTAAAAATGATTGAAAAATGTGTGTACAAAATAAAATCAACTACATAAAATGATGAAGAAATGCTACTAAAAAATAAAACAAATCTAAATAAGAACAATGGAAAAATTCAAGTACAAAATAAAAAAAATAATAATAATTGAAAAAAGCAGAAAAGAACTTAAATTAGCAATTAGTGAAGTAATTTTAGGCCTTTGATGGGTAAGAATCATATATGATACAAGGGTCATTGAAGGGTTAACATAACCAGATTGATTTTTAAAAATTTTATTTAACCTTTATTTAACCCTATAATGCCAAACATATCATATTTGATACATGACTTTTGAAGCCCTCTAGATGTGTGTGATATTTTTTTCCTTGAAAAACCTGATGTATACAATTAGATACATGCAATACACAGATAATCCACCAGGGGGAGGAATTTGTCCACCAGAGGCCTTTCCAGTGACACTACAAGACTGTCATTAATGAGGAAGGATGAAGAACTTTGACAATTTAGAAAAGGAATTACCAATTTGTTAGACATGTTTGTGTTATATTACATTTTTGTTCAGAAATGATAATATTTGAGCATTGAGACCCATTGTATTAAATATGATACAAAATTTAAACTCATACATGGAAATTGATATTTGAACCAAAAAAAAAAAAAAAAAAGGTTGTTCAGAAGGACTAATAAAGGCTCCAGTTTCAAAGAACTGGAATTTTCTGTCAATGATTTAATGGTTCAGGCTTTACAGGGTTAACCAGGGAAGTTAATTGAGAACTGATTCTCATTTACAGTAACGACCTGGACGAGACGCAACACAAAAACAGAATGAGTAGCAACGCAGGTTGGATGTACAAATGACAGAACAGATTAAATATACAAGTGGTGCCAGGCACAACAAACCCCACCCCTTGCAAACATTTTACCTGATTTGCCCTATCTCTTATTGCAAAAACACATTTTGGTGACCTTGACCTTTGACCTACATTCACCAAAATTTAATGGGATCTATTCTGGACCACCTCGCACCTTTCCTGAAAATTTCATGGAAATTGGTCCAGTAGTTTGTTGCGTAAAGTTGCTGACAAACAAACAGACAGACAAAAAAAACAACCAAAAACAATACCCTCGCCTCCCCTTCGGGGGGCAAGGGTAACAAACAAACAAACAAACAAACAGGATGGACAGCAGAACCAATCACAAAGACATAATATAACAAATAGAAATGAATAAAAACAGGTGCAGTCGTCCAGAAGTGGATCTCAAGCTAATCTCAGATGAGCACAGGGCCCCTATGGGGGGCCATCAGGCCCATGTGTTAAGACGACCCTGTCTAAAGGCTCTTTATAATAATTAATAAAGAGCCACTGACCTCCTTCCACATGTTGGATACATGTGTGTTTTGACTGTTTTCTTTAAATGCAGGTTAGTGGTGCGTTCATGTGCAGCTCAGCTCCTGTATTTTCCAGTTTGAATGAGTGAGGCGTGGCCCTGAACCCGCCCGGCGTCTCCTGCACAAAGGTCGTCCCAGTTCAACTTTCTTTTTTTTCCTTTTGTGCAGACGGAAAAGATAAAAGATGAGAAACGAAGAGGCAGGAATCCGTGACAGAACCTTATAATTAATGTAATATTTATTCCTTTTTCAATCCGCCGCCGTTCGCTCCTCCTCGGCCTCCTGTCATCGGACCTCCTCCTCATCCTCCTCGTCCTCCTTGTCCCTGTCCCGTCTTCTTTTTCTAATCCTTTCATGCAGAGACAGTCTGACGGCGCTGGAGTCGGGGGAAGCGCTCCTACTTAAAGAAAGCGCCCGGGCAAATTTGGGCCTGGTGGTAATTATTTGGGCCTCATTATGGGCTCAGGTTTCCCCAAGTCATTCTCTGTGGTAAGCGTTACTGGATACGGGGCTGACACTGTCAATAAAGCCCGGGGAAAGATGACACGCCTTTTGTTTTGACAGGACCAAAGCGCTAATGCCTCCCATTCGTTTGCATTTGCAAAGACAGTCGAGGCCTCGGAGCCCACTTTTCCAGACGGCGCTGTGTTGGATCCACCGTGGGTCATGTGATCCAGAACCATGTGTATCTGTGTCATCTGTGCACTGAGGTCCGGACCACAATGTAGGTACCGAAGCCAATGTCAAGCCAATGTTTACGGTCCGAACGTATACGACATGTGACCGCTGAACTGCCCCCCCCCCCCCCATACAGACCACCTCAAACCTTAACAACAAGTCATGATGCTGCTACTTTACTGTCGCTGTTGTCGCTTTGCTTCCACTGGTTTTTTTTTCAACTATTTATCTCACGGCCAATAGAACGTGAGATACTGGGAAGGCCCAGTGTCTGGCATTATCGTCATTGTCGTCGTTGTCCCCCTTTTTTTCGTCATTGTCTTCATAGTCGTTTTCGTCGTTGTCTTCATTGTTGCCATTTTCATCAATGTCATCTTCACCATTACTATTCTCATCGTTGTTGTCTGCAGTTGTCATCTTTGTTGTCGTAATTTTTGATGTTGTCGTCTTCATCGTCGTTATCTATGTTGTTGTCGTTTTCATCATTGTCTTCATTGTCGTCTTCGTCATCTTCACTGTCGTTGTCTTCATCATTGTCATCAGCTTATTTGTCATTTTAGTAATTGTTGATGTCATCTTCATCCTTGTCGTCTTTGTTGTTGTTCTTTTCATCATTGTCGTCATTGTCGTCGTTGTCGTCTTCATTGTTGTCGTCTTCGTAATTGTTGTTTTGGTTGTTGTCGTTTCATCATTGTCTTCATCATCGTCTTGGTCATTGTCGCCGTTGTCGTCTTCATTGTTGTCATTTTCGTCACTGTCGGCAGCAGCGTCTTTGTTGTCGTTTTAGTTGTTGTCGTTTTCATCATTGTTGTCTTCATCATTGTTGTTGTTTTTGTCATTGTAGTCTTCGTCGTCTTCATTGTTGTTGTCGTCTTTGTCATTGTCATCGTCTTCGTTGGTTGGATTCATTTCAAATTTTAGATGTGGTTTCCTTGGGACAATGTCTACATAATGGTTCATACGTTGATGGTTTATAACATGTAAATGGTTCCAGATATCAGTTTAGTTCCTATTGATCTCTGATAGAAGTCATATATGGACGTGAATTGGATGAGCTGAGTTCTCCTCCAATGAAATTCCTGCCCACTTCTGTTGTTAGATTGATCTGCCTCCAGACCACAGGACTGGAACAGAGACAGAACCTGATAATCTCACATGTTCAACTGGTACTGATCCACATAGAACAGACACTGACGTACAGGGACTCTGGAACTGTTTTTATTCTATTCTGTTTTGCTTTTATCTATTTTTTTCATTATTCATTATTATATCCTATTTCATGCTGCATACACCCCCTCAGGTTGAACCCCCCCCAAGACATGGAGGGACTTTTCAGAACCAGTGGATCAGTCGACACATGCTCATGCACACATATGTTCACATGCAAGCACATGCTCAGGTGCCTCCAGCAACAATAAATATCTGCACTCTCACTCATTAACCTGTGCTGTTGCACAAACGCTCCCACACTGACGCTGAGCTGCAGAAACAGGCGAAGGGTCAGCGTCGCAGCCAGTCACATCACCCCCACCCCCACCCCACCACTAGTCTGCACACCGGGTCACATCCAAGCACAGATGGATGTAAACTGTTGCCTGGAAACCCGGGCAACCAGATTCTGATCTCTTTCAAGTGTTACATGCGGTTTCATTGCTCCCGTTGGCAACCGCGTGTCCTTCTCTGAACACAAACATCCCATTATTTGCCTTCGAAGCAGAGTCCGGGTACTGCTGCCAAGCTAAATACAGCATCGCTTTGATTTACACCTAAACCCAGAACTGCACCTTCGGCCTCACATAGTAAAAACGACATACGATGTCAAAGTCAAGTGTGTCGTTATGGGAGAAAACTCACAGGTGTAATTAGTTTTATTCCTGTGGCAGCGTTCCATGTGGCGCTCCGGTTCCAGGGTTTGGTTCTGCTGGATTGCTGGTCGGTCTTTGTGGGACACTCCGGTGGAACAGATCCATCTTTAATGTTATTAGAATCATGTGTGTTTTTCCTGCTGTGACAAGTCAAAACGTCTGCAGTGAAAAGGGTTCATTAATCCTCCCCATGTCTGTAAAAATAAACCCAGCTAACGTTTACGGAAACGCTCTATTTGACGCTGAGGTTCTGGAGACCTCCTGCTGTCTACGGTCGCGTTTGCATTAAATGTTCAGTGAATTCAAAGCAAACTTTTGCAAAGTCACAAAAACAAAAATACAATCATTTTGCATTTCCCTTAACTTTTTTTTTTTTTTTTTTTTTTTTAAACTCACTGGCTTATTGGCCATGAGGCACTGTCTTCTCTGACAAAACTACCGGTCGGATTCATTTCAAATTTTATATGTAGCTTCCTTGGGACAAAAAAAGAAGATGTAGATGAAGGAAATGTGATGAAATGTGAGTTTGCAATTTGACCGTTGTCACATTGGCTTTTTGGAGCCAGAAGTGACCATATTTGGACAAAAGGGTGGAGCCTGGGTGAGGTAATAAACACACCTGTCAATCAAAGCAGACATCAAGCTGAGATCTGATTAATGGACTCATAAACAGATGAACCAGATCATTTTAGATCCTCATTAGACCAGGTGTAGTTCCATGGGGTCCAGTGCAGCATCTTGTGGCCGTCAGTGGTATTACACTTTAATACACTGAAGGACTGGCTTCAGGTCCGGCCTCAGGACACGCCTCCTCACGTCTGAACGCTGGCATCCAAGGCCGTACCTGAGGAGCTGAGGTGCCACTGACCCGGGTCAGAACCCAGATGGCTGATGGGATTTGCAGTCTGTGAGTGCAGGTTTGCATGTGGAGCAGAGGCCAGACCAGGGATGTTCAATCTGTGGCTCCGGGGCCACATTTGCATCTTGGGCCCTTTTGAAGAGGCTCCATGTGAAAAAACATGTGGATGATTAACATTTGTTACTATTATTGTCTCAACTATAAAGTTATTCTGATGTTATGCAGCTGTAAAAATGCAGACTATACTAAAGGTAAAGGTAAAGGGGCGTGGTCAAGGGCATCACAGATGGACCGCCCACTACTTTTTGATTCATAACTTTTGAACCAGGCAAGTTTAATACAAATATTCCACATAATTGTAAAGGTCTAACTGCCACGTTAAACATACTCAAAGAGCAAATATCTTAAAATGAAAACTATCAAAAACTACTGCGTCGTGGATGGACAAAAAATTAACGTCTATTTTTTGCTCTTTTTTTATACCTTAAACCTTCTATTTTACAATCGAACAATTGGTTAGAGGAAAAAAATATTTGATCAGACCTAAATGGCAAGAGTTTAGAAAAACTGTAGTGTCATGGATGGACAACAAAAGTAAATATCAAATTAAACATTTTTTATTTCAATTATCAATAGCATATACATTTTTGTACAATATTTACAACATACAAGTAATATTAACATTATATTCAAATGTATTTTGCATAGATAAATGCATTTATTAATTTTAAACACTGTGTTTAGAATATGACATAAATAATATAATAGTCAAATATCAGTGTATTTGGAATAAATGTAGTTTATTTATGAGAGTTTATAAAATGAACCCAGAATGATGGCACAAAACTGTGTCACTTTACAAACATTCACACGCATAAAACTCTTATATAATACATTTCAAAATACATTTTCCTGAAAATAAAGTAATTATCTACCCAAAAATATAAGTTTGGTGTAGATTATTGTAATTTCATTTGTTTGTTTGTTTAACCATCCCTTGACTTCGCCCAAAGGTAGACTACTGAAAGTATTCATCTGTAGAAGTTACCAGTTGCTTTTTGCTGCATAACACAATAAAGATAAATGTTTTCTTTACATTTAGTAAAGAAACAGAATATAGTTCAAATGACTCTTACTCAGGTATTTCAGGTTGTTCATATTTGTTTAGGGTATTCCCATTTTTTGGTGAAAGGATAGTTTGTAAATGTAAACATTGTCATGCAATTATACTTTTTTACACTAAAAAAGAATAGTTTGTAATCTTCAGTGTAATTTTTGCGTTTCATAAATTCATCCCGTGGGAGGGATTAGACCCTTTGGCGGGCCGGTTCTGGCCCACGGGCCTTATGTTTGACCCCCCTGAGCAGCTGGTGCCTGAGTGGAGGATGTTGATGAGCGGTGGAGGCTCCGTGTGCTTCCCCTTAACGCCGTCTGACATAACTGCCTGGGCCGACTTCCCTGCTGGCAGCACATCAACGAGAAAGCTCTGGCTGATTATTGGCAGATGAAAAAAGAAGATCTGCAGAGTTAAGAGGGAAAAAAAATATTATTGACTTCTCACCGCAGCTACTATTTATTTTCCCCTTTTTATGTCCATGTATTTGTTTTTGAGGCTGTTAGATTCTTGCCCTGGAATATTTTTGGGGTTTGTCTTTGATTGAGCTGCAATGGAATGTCTTTAATGGTGTCTACAAAAGAACCCAGGGACATGTACCCGTCAGTCCTGCAGATCTGGACAGATGAGGGGGAGGCGATGCTGGAGGACGGAGCATTGTTAACAGTCTGTGGGGAGCTGTTGGCGTGCCCTGTGGTTTCTAGACTCAGTGAAATGGAGACTCCCTCCTTGGCTTTCCCAGGCCCCTGTTCTTCAGGGCCGTACAAAAACCAAATGAAGACGTTTGACTTGGTCCCGGTTGCCGTTTATAGCCTGGGGGGCCGTTGGATGGCACCGGGGGTGGCACATGGGGAGTGTTCACAGCCATGTCAGTGGAAGTGGTGGATCCAAAATAGAAGATAATGCTTAGCCTCGTCAGTGATGCAAAACATAGACGTCGCCCTCAGAGGAAACTGAAACCAGGCACTGCTTCAGCCACGAGTTGGCTCCAGGATGATCGACTTTATTCAGACTTCAGAATCTGAAGTGTTTATTAATTCCAGGGGACATTAATGTGTGTTACAGTAGGTCCCTGCAAATGGAATAAATACTAGTAGGAAAGAAATCCATACTACTAAATATATACTGAATATGAATATATAAAAATATATATGTATATACTGCATGTGTGTGTGTGTGTGTGTGTGTGTGACATAATGTGTGTGTTGTACTCACTTGGTAGAAGGGTGTTTGTGTAATAATTTAACACTGTTTACATTGTTCCGATTTTAGTGGATGGATCCAAATTTTTAAAAATCAGGCAAAAATGAACAACTTTTGAATTCTGACCTAAAGCAGATTGTGAAAAAATAATCTGACCTTTAATAACATCAGGTGCAAAGTGTGGATAATATGCTCACCCGGATACTGGAAGGTTGGATGCAGGTCTTAGAAGGGGAGGAGCCTGTGGACTGAATTGCATCCAATAGTAGTTTGATTCCATGGGGTTCCCTGCTGGTTGCCGGTTGTCCAACAGTCACGTTGCGTCCGATGGTTCTGATCCTGCAGGTGGTTTCCTTTGTACCTGTCGTCTCCTATTTCCTCCCTCTGTCTCCTCACCCCCCACCCCCTCCTGACAGACATGCACCAGCCCTGTGTGTCCATTACATCACCCGCCCCCCCCTCCCCGTGTGGGGGTGCCAGCTGTTGATGTCACCCCTGGGTCTTTTTAATTTAGGGATATCCGCCGGGGGAGACGAAATGGGGGGGTGGGACATGACCTCAGCCCACAGCCACATCAGAGGCCCACTAGGCCAGAACCGGTGCGGTCCAAGGTTCTGCAGGAGCTGGTGCACCCTTGTCCCAGCCAATGTCATGTGCAGGGCGAGCGGTGCATTGTGGGTGTTTTGGGAGCGCCGTGCTCCTGCATGTCTGCGACTTGCAAACACGCTGCGATCCCTTGAGCTCTTAAATGCCGCCTTTCAGCAGCTCTGAACGTCCTCCTTTTCAGAGGGGATCAAATGTTCCTCCAAAGACGCGTCTCATTCCTCCGGTCCTCAGGCTCTGAGTGGGAGTGGGCGTGGGAGGGAACATCCACGGCTGCGGCATTGATTTCACAGGGCGCCAAAGTTTTTCTTCTTGATATCAACTGTAGGATTTGAGAAGGAAACGCCTCAATTTGAAGCAGAAAAGCTTGTGTTGATCCTCTGTGAACACCAGCTGTAGGCGCTCCGTCATTCACGTTATGATTTGTCTCAGTTTTTAAGTCTTTAAAGCTGCACAAATTCACACCTTATTTTCAGATTATGTCTCTGGCCCAATAAAGGGTTAATGTATAAACATGAGCCAAAGTATTAATAATCCCTTATGTTTTAGATATTTTCTTTACATACAGACAGTATTTTAGTATTTTAAAGGGCTCGTATTTATCTAAACCCACTTTTATTCATCTTTGGTTCGTTTCTTTGTGTATTTGGACACTAATAGTTCATACAGTTTGAATTTGAACCCTCCAGGTGCTGCAAAGCTATCTTTAGATTC
>JAPQRP010000008.1:19521129-19533462 GCA_037367295.1 Apogon hyalosoma | reverse complement strand
TGGAGTTCCCAGGCTCCTCGGTGACGCCTGATGAATGATCCAGTTCCCAGGCTCCTCGGTGACGCCTGATGAATGATGGTTGCTTCGGGTGTTGAGTCCTGATGAAGTGAGACTCCATCTCTGCATCCTCACTCTTCCATAGGACAGTAGAACCTGGCAGTAGCAGATGAATTGGTTCCATGTGTGAGCTCGTTTTGTGATTTACTTGTTTACAAATCAGTTTCCCTATTGAAATTAATTAAATAGAATTCATCCATTCCAACCCCAAAGAACACCCAAAAATCACTAAAATATCCCACTCAAAAATCCTTTTTGAAGGGTTTTTAAAACCGAAAAAGTGGAGTTAAAAAGACAATAACAACTGTAAAAACAAAATGAATGACAATGCAAAAGAAATAAAATTGTTTTATTCACGTATTTAACTTTAACCCATAAAGACCCAGAGCTACTGTTGAGTCACTTCCCAAATGCATTTTACAACTGATTTATCACCATTTAGTCTAATATGGTATATATATGGTATTTGGTATATTCCTATATTTAATCCACTGATCATGTAGATGTTCATTAAAGCTCAGAGTAAATTCAAAGGTTATTACAAAACAGAGAAAACTGAAGAAAAAGTGTCTTTTTTCAGTCCAATCCATCATTAACTGAACATAACCCGTGTGTCCATCCACTGTCATTGATCCAACTCCATGGGTTTTAGTGGTGAATCAATGTTGTAGAAGATGACAGTGTTTCCATGGTAACTACAGAGCCTCTGAACGTCCAATTGGGCCATATCTGATAACCATGGAAAGATGAAGAACTGTATTTACACCAATAATTAACATGGATTGATAGGATTAGTGGATCAACAGGTATTAAACAGCTCCATCAGTAGATGGTTCAGGATGTTTGGGTCTTTATGGGTTAAAAACTTTTGTCCACATAGCTACTTTTTGCTAAAATGAAGCTCGCTTGTACTGTGGATTTCTCATATTTCAGAATCAGCTTTATTGGCCAAGTATGTGAACACATGTAAGGAATTTGGCTTAGGTTTTTCTTAGCACACGTTGTACAATTTCAAGATAAACACGAACACACTTAAACATAAACCTAATATAAACAAACATTTGACTGGAAACAAGGACAACAATGAGTTGAAGAATAGTATAAAATAAACATAAATCAATAAGTAGATGTGTACAGAGATCCAGTCTATTAAATATATGTTTATGTATATTATCCTTTCAAGACAAAAATACTCCCAAGCCGCAGCTCATGAGGCCGTTTCCTGGTCCAATGGTGCGCTGGTACTGCCAGGTTGTGCTGTAACCTGATTGGTGCTGGAGGTCCTGGTGTCCCGCCCCCTGGTCTGTGTTTGTCTCCTACCTCAGCTCCGTCTCTTCACCTGCCTCCACCCGGGCTCTTTAAAGGTACTGCTGTAGTTGTTCTCACATCCGTGTAGCTTCATAAACTCATCCAGGTGTTTCCGTGGCAACAGAACGGTGGATCCTCAGCGTTGGCAGAGGCACCGGAGCCTCGCCTGGGCCTGGTTTTCATTATTTCAGTAATGGCAGCTGTTTTCAACACGTGTTTGTCTTTTTTTTTTTTTTAAATCATTTTCTGTTCAGCTTTTTGTTTTTATCTGTAATTTTTTTCTTTCAAAATGAACCGGTTTGACTGAATTATGTCGATGTCATTACAAGCTACGGTGTTGTTCCTGTCGGTGGTGACTCCACGTCTGTAAACGGCCCTGATCGGTGAGAACCAGCATCGCATCAGGACCATGAACGCCACATCCTCAGCTGGTCTGTCCTTGAACGAGGACACGTCTTTCCTTTGTCTTCCAGCAACTGAAGCTCAATAACAGGGACGTCAAACTCATTCTAGTTCAGGTTCCACATACAACTGAACATGATCTCAAATGGACCAGTAAAATTATAACAGAATAAACTATAAATAATTACATTATGAAAATGTGAATAACTTGAGTAACGCTGAAACATTTTTTTTTAAATACACTGGAAAAAATCTAAATCTTACCAAGTGTATTTTTTTTTATCATTTCTAGTCAAATATCTCATCACACTTAAAATAAGACATAATCACCTAAAGAGTAACTTTTCAGTGAGATATAAAAACTTATTTTTTGACAATAGATCTGGAAAATCTTATTTCAAGAAATTTTACCAAGATAATTTTCACTTGTTCCATTGGCAGATTTGTTTTTACTTGAATTAAGCAAAAAAAAAAAAAATCTTGAATTAAGCAAAAAAGTCTGCCAATGGAACAAGTGAAAATTGTCTTGGTAAGATTTCTTGAAAGAGTATTTTCCAGATCTACTGTCTAAAAGTAACTTCTTATATGTCACTGAAAAGTTCCTCTTTAGGTGATTATGTCTTATTTTAAGTGTGGTGAGATATTTGGACTAGAAATGAGAGAAATACACTGGGTAAGGTTTAGATTTTTGCAGTGTAGGACCAAGGCACCTGTAGTTCAACAGCATATTTTAAAGACATTAACTGACATTTGTTTGAGCTTTCAAGGTAACTAAAGGTCAAAGGTTATGGCACCAAATGATAGCCCATATGTGACTTCCTGTCTATTGCCAATAATAATTATATCAATATCTTCAGTTGTTTTCAAGTTATAACACTTTGAAGTGTGTCCCATTAAAAACCAATGGGGATTTTTAAAGTGAAAAAAAAATCAATGGTTCCCAATTCTTTGAACAAACTTGGTAAACCTTGGTACACTGATTTATTTGAAGACATTTCCAGTTTCTTATACTTCAAGTTATTCACATTTTAATTGTGAAAGGATCGTCTGCAAATGTAAATATTTTCATATGTAACTTAAATTTTTCACATTAAACCAAACACATTATTTATAGGATATTATGTTATTAGGGTTAAAGGTTATTTGACCTGATATCACATTGAGTTGTACGTGTCCCCTGAACACCCTCGACTGCTAATACTTTCAGTGTAATTTTTGCACTTTTTGGCCGGATCGGACCATTCGGTAGGCCTGTTTTGGCCCGCAGGCCTTATGTTTGACACCCCTGCTCTACAAACATAAATGTACAGTGTAACCACAGAAAAGCAAAGCAAGCTATGGATTGAAAAATGAAAAAAAAAAACTGGAGTAAAGCCTGGCTGGGTCTGAGAGGCTGAGCTCAGATGGAGTTGAAGTTCAGTGCCTTATCCACAGTTTCAATCTGCACAAACTACAGCCTGGTCAATGATGCAGGCGCAACAAAACACTGGAAAACTGGGAGGAGTTCATGATAGTTCCAAACCTGATAGTGAAAAGATTCCCTTAAACACAGGCCCTGCAGCACTTACAGCTCCGACCCCAGAACAGACAGTATTCACAGTCAAATATGTCAAATAGTCTATCGAAGCTGGGGTCTGAGCTCCTCCGTCTGCTTCGTCCATACACCGCCGTCTGAAAAGTGCCATCGAACACGTCTCTAAGGCTACGTTCAGACTGCAGCCAAATGTGGCCCAAATCCGATTTTTTTGCCCATATGTGACCTGTATCCGATCTGTTGAAGACAGTTGGGTTCTTCTCTGAAACTGGTCCTAAAAACAGGACATGGGGCTAAAAATTCAAACCAGATGTAGACGAATGTTATGAAGCAAGTCTGGAAGCGCTTTGGGTCTATTTTAAAAATAGATACATACTGAGATAAAAGAGAAGCTATTTTTCAGATAAAACACATTTTTATATTATTTTACATTATTTTTATACATAAATCCACATGTAACACGGTCAAAAGGAAACGAAAATTACTTGCTACTTTTTTTTGAATATCTCTTTATTCTCTCACAGGTACATTTTGGGAATCAAACAAATTATTCAAGACAGAGTGTTTGACAAAAATGGCTGATGCAAAATCATTCACGATTTATGTGTGTTTAACTGGGCAAGTTCTGCATGTAACACAAGTGGACACGATGGGTTCCACACCAAACCTGGAATGAGACATAGATTGATAAAAAACCCACGTGTGGATTAGAAAAACCACTAGGATCGACACATTTAACACAGTGTCTTTATTTATCATCTATATAAGACTATTTACAGCCATGTTTTCAGATCTAATGCACCGACACCTAGGAAGATTTAACTGTCCATATTTGGGTCCTATTTTTGGACCCAATATTTGATTAAAAATTAATTAATTATGGGATGGCTCAGAGCAAGAGTATAATTTTATTGCATTTATCTGAGGTCATCATTAGGTCCATCCTGGGAGGAAATATGTCTACATTTACCTTTTATTATTGGGTCTAAAAAGCTGGAAAAGTGACAGATATAAAAATAAACCCAGTTTCATAGAAGAACCCAGTTTGAACAGCACAAAGCCGATTTTTTTCAAGTCCGACCCAGGCCACTTTCATATGTGGACCTAAATCCCATACATATCCGATATTTTGCAATGTGACTTCAGTCTGAACAGCCAGGTCGCATTTATCAGACCTTTACGTCATTGAAATGCAACAAATGTCCCAGGAGGAGGAGCGACGGGAAAACATACTTAAGCCGTTTCTCAGTACGTTTTTGTCTGTTTTTCCATTCTCGTGAAACATCGTTAGTCGTGGCCCAAGAACTGTTCCAGTTGAAAGTTCACATAAACCAAGAACCCATGGAATACCCAGATGTTGTTCTTGTCTGCTAGCTTAAACCAAGGATGCACTGGGTGGTGACTCGTGTAGACTTGGTTGTAAATATCCAAGATGCACTTCATGCTCCTCTCGAATGCTACAGCAGCTTCTGCGAAAACTGAATTCAGAGATGTTTAATTGACTAGATGACCATAACGAGATGATGGGATATAATGTTGCACCAGAAGCTGAATAGTGAGAAATACATCTTTAGTATTATATGGGATTCAACAAAATTTGTTCTAGTTTTGAAAGCATATAAAGCTATATAAAAAATATAAACAACATGTAATAGAGTTAACAGGAAGTCCGATCTCTGGGACCGTTCTGACCAAGATCGGACTCACTGAGTTCACAAGACCGTAATCTGCGAACTTGGTATTGAGAAACAGATTTCCTTCTGTAAAATCTGCGTGGTTATGTATTCTATCAGGACCTCTTTAGCACATGTGGGTCACTTCAGGGTCGCATTCAGTTCATACTCAAAACTGATAGAAGTCACATTTAATGTGGAATATGAACGAGCACTCGAAAAAATCAGATTTCGCCAAAAATTCTGATTTGGGCATTGAGACCTGCTGTGTGAACGTAGCCTTCATTTGGTTCAATGTCAGGTTTATTCAGTTTTGAGTAGACTGTGCCTTAAAGATAGTTTTCCAAGTCTAATAAGTGAATGGAGGTGGCCGAGGCCATTAGCACTTATTAACCCTCTGGTATCCAACCCATAGATGGCCTTTAAATGAACTACAGCCCATAATATGCACAATGTCCTAGTAATGGCAGAATGCTTTTCATAAAGTTTGTTTTTAACTTTTTTACTTTTTTTTTGTATTTCATCAACTTGAGCATAAACAAAAAATACTAAATATTCAATAACTGTCTTATTTTAACCCTTTAAATTTCATGTTTGTAATGTAAGTAAAATCCTATTTTTGATGTAAAAACCTTTTTTTTTTTTTTTTCAATATTCTACATAAAAATTGGATTAGTTTTTTTTTTTTTTTTTTTTTTTTTTTTAATCCTGTCATATGTCAGTGATTAACACCAACATTGGTTCATATCCATTATTATTTTTGGTTCTAGGTCAAGGGTTAAATGCTAAATGTGTCAGTGTGCATTTTCTATTCACTTGGTAGAAGGGTGGCACTAGTCGCTTTTCCACTGACTCTCAAATTGCGTGAATGTAACCTGCACATAAAAATTTGCCTAATGGAAAAACGACAATTTTGCTAAAACTCTCATTTTTCAGTGAAAAGTTTTTGCCCTGGCAAGAGGTGGGTTTTCGGGCATAACCAAATTGGTATATTGCTCAAAACTGCAATGGAAAGATGTTTTTGATTTTAGTGGATGGGTCAGAGTTTAAACAATCATTGAAAAATGAACAACTTTTGAATTCTGACCGAAAACCAGTTGTGAAAAATAATATGACCTTTAATAACATGAAGTGCAAAGTGTGCATTATATGCTCACTGACACCGGAAGGTTAAATGTTAATATTCGCTGTGCACTACTTTTGTGTAAAGTACAGACCAGCTTTTATTCTACTCGGACCTACTTGAAATTAAATCATCATGACCACGGCCTTATCCACAAACCATGAAAAGAGGGAAGTTGTGTAGAAATTCATGAGTCTGCGGTTCTGCATCCTACAAATATTACTATTATTGTAGTATGAATACGTTCACCCGGATACCGGAGGGTTAAACCCACTGCAGGACCAGTTCCTAGCATCATGTGCCTTATTTTGTCAGATTTTGAATCAGTGCTAGAATCCAAAACCAGGAATGTCTGTAAAACTGTCTTTGCTCTTTCAGTTCAACCAAAGAGGCCAAAGGTCAAACCCTTCCCCGTCGCCTTCAGTCCCGCAAAAACCAACAAGACTCAACATGTTTAAGTGCAAAACCCGTGGTTTGTGGACGATGGTGCAGGTGTTGGTGTTCCGCTGCAGCCCCTCGTATCGTACCTCACCGTGAATGTGTCGCCTCGGTCCTTCAGACGAAATATTAGGGTTCCCTCGTCTCTTTTTTTGGTGCCTGAACCGTCTCCAAGACTGAGATGGAAATGACTGAACTACCAGCAGCACTTTGGCTTCAGCAGAGTTTATAGAAAAACCCTAAAAACCCATAGTATTAATTAAAAACAAGCCCAAAACTACCACATAAAGAGCATTTACAGCATTTCCTGTTCAACACCGTTGTCTTTGTGTTGTTTTTGTGTTTGTTTTGTTCATGTTTTGCGACAATAATGAGCTGAAACTGCCTTTTTCAAGTCCCTCCAGAACCGTAAGGGATAAGTCAGTATATTTTGGATACTTTGTACAAAAAGAGAACAACAGAAACAGAAAAATGAAATAGTGTTGTATTTTATATATAATAGAACATTTCAATATAGTGACATGTCACTAAATATATTTATTTACTAATATATTTATCCATTTTGTCCAGGTCTGAAAGTACTTTCTGTATAGACTGTTTCTATGTGGAAACTGATCGGTGCCATCGCAGACGTATCAACCTGTCTTCATTCCAATTATATGCAAATAAATTATTTTGAAATAAGATGTTTGTGTCTTGTACAGTTTGTCGCTTCATTTTTTGCAGATTCTCCATGTGATGCATGTTGGCGGGTGTATATTACATAATTATTTTTACCCCGCCCCCCCAAAGGGAAGGCAAGGGGTGTTGTTTTTGGGGGTTTTTTGTTTTGGTTTGTTTGTTTAACACTTTAGCATCAAAACTATGGGTTGAATTCACACCAAACTGGGTTTATAGATGGCCAGTGGCTATCGTTATTATTATTTTATTATTATCTTCTTAATACTTCAAATGTTTTGTGTGGTACTTATGTTCCAGACTCTGACCAGCAGGGGTCAGTCTGGTACCAGAACCCACTCAGCGCTAGAACCACCACTGATCCAACCCATTGAATCTACAGACCAGATCAGTCCCTAAGTAAAGGATAAAGATCTTATTTTCATCATCTTTTATGGAATCATCAGGTTTTATCAAACTAAAACTCATAGATGCTTATTTTAACGGTGGCTAAAATAACACTGTCTGATAGCACTGCTGATAGTTTACATTATAGCTCTGTTAGCTTAGCTGATTATTTTATGCCCCTTTGTTCATTTTCTTGATATTTGTAGAAATTTTTGATGCATTGACGATCATTTGATGCATTTTTGCTAGATTTAGTCAATATTTTGTGCATTTTTTGTTCATTTTATTTATTATTTTCTGTGTTTTGTTTCTGTTGTTGACTTCTATTTCTATTATTTCATTCATTTTCAAGCATTTTCTTAATTGTTCATGTTGACAGTCGTTAAAAATAACACTGTCTTATAATGTTGACATGCTGTGTCAGCTGATAGTTTACATTATAGCTCTGTTAGCTTAGCTCTGTTTTTAGACAAAACAGCCACAGTAAAACCATAAATCACCTGTTTTCTGATAGTTTGCGTCATCAACAGTTAAACTAAGGATCTGTTTGGATCCAACAAACAAGGTTAGAACTGTCTTTTAGTCTGAACTGTGGACCAACAAATGGCAACTTAGCAAAGATAAGAACATCCCATAATAACTTTATACCTTCATAAGCCTCAGAATCAAACTCACTTGTGTAGAAGAAACACTGACATTTCCATCCAACTGCATTCTTTACATTTACAGCTGAGTCCAGTGGAGAAAACAACCACTCTAGTTTTATCACATCTGTTCCTTGACTCTGACAGTTGTTTCTTTCTGGTTCTCATCTTCAGAGTGACTCACTACTCCCTCTAGTGGTCACATAAATCCCCCAGCCCATTGCTGGAGTTGGACTTGTTTCACTGACTTTATAAAGTAGGCTAAAGGTGGATCATTTTCTGTTTGTTCCATCGCTGTCCTGTTAGAACCTCGTAAGAATGTCAGAAAAACAGGCTTTTTTAGGCTTCATTGCAATGCGTTTTACTGCGAATCCAAGAGGGTTTTAAAGAGTTTATCTTTAATTACATAAATAGTTTTACTTAAAGCAGCACCATGGAACAAACCCAAACATGTGCAAACTGTCTTCAAAGTCCTTCGACTAATGCTAATGTGTTGATGGTGGGCGGGGCTAATAGGCTCAGTATTTGGCCTTTGTGTGTAAACCCAAATAAAAGTAGAGCTTCACAAAATGTTCCAAGTTCTTCATTATGCAACAAGTGGGTATGACTTTATTCTCATAAATTCTATTTTTCCAACCTGTTTTTAAATGACCTTATTCTCGTAATATAATGGCTTTATTCTCGAAATATGAAATAATTCTCATTATATTACAACTTCATTCTCGACTTCCACTCTTTTTGTATTCAACTTTATTCTCATAAAATTACAGGTTTCATCCCAAATTTTATGACTATTCTCGTAGTGACAGGTGTTTTTATTTTCTTGTGTGGCCCTAATACGCCTTCATACAAACAAAGCATATTCCTACAAAAACCCTTTGCACTGAACATGTTTATGGCTTGAATATGTAAGAGATCATCTGTCCAGAACTTAGATCTGGTTAAATATCACCTTATGAGTGTGTGAAACCTGTTCATAATAGACAGATACTGTTAGGTTTGTGCTCGTTTCCCCCAAAAGCAGAATCCAAATTGTGTGAAAATGACTTTTATTTGCTGAAACAGAGCTGATTGGACTCTGTGCTCTTCTTCATCAGAGCGGTAGAGAAAACAGAGTTACGACACTTCCATAGACTCCCGTTGTAAAAAAAATTAGTGGGTGAAATATGGACCTCCTTCCGGGTTCTGGAGGCATTGCCAATAGTTCCAAACATTGAATACGGCGGCGTCAGAACACGTTCATTTCTATTTCTACTGATCTATTAACTCGAGTTCTAAGTTAATAAGATATGGTCATTTTTAAAATTATCCTGTGTATTTCCTGTACTAGTGACATTTATGTTGTAAATTCTATTTTCTTTGGTACGTGTTAGCGTTTACATTTATATCTTATCCAACCGTCCTGTTGGATTTTCAGCTGTAGTCCTATAGTTAGCTTGTTCGACTTGTCCAGCTGTTGAGATTGAACCACTACAACCACAAATGACCGAGTTTCTGAGGTAAGGTACCGTTAGTCCAAATGTGGTTCTCAGTGGATTTTATTGGAGTTGTTTTGTTGAACCTGGTGGTGTTGGGTTCAGTTTGTCAGCTGAGATCATGTGATCATGTGTCATTTACTGTGGTACAAATATGGGTCCACTTTGACAGTGATTTGATTCTATTTGTCATTTATTAACGTTTCATAATGGTTTCATGTGATGCCTGTCAGTAGTTTTATTTGTCCTGCGCTGGTTTCATAAACCTACTTCCTGTAGTTATGAAAATAGACGGTTTGTGTCTTTGTTTGTTTGTTACTACTACTACTAAACTTAAACCTGCTCAAAGTACTGAAGTCAGTCCTTTCAGTGATCAACCTCACTACTCTGAAGCACAACTGACACTAACATACATACAGTAGAGACACAACGGTTGTAAATATACGTGTGTGTGGTTTATTTGGTTTGTTTACCTGCATTAACCCACTCACTGCTGTCTGTCCCATAGAAGCGCACTGTTTGTTTGGAACTATTGGGGCTTACATGAACCACCTGATCACCGTAGCAGTGACATCAAAGCGTGTTGCAACTCTCTCTCTCTCTCTGTGGCTCTGTTCTTCATGAAAGGCATCGGTCAATGGTGTGTAACTGAGCATGTGCAAAGTGGTGGCGGCAGCAGCAGTGGGGCATCAGTAGAAGGCCTTGGCTTGGCCCTCGGGGGTCAGGACCGTCAGGTTCCCTCGGGCATCCTGGTCCTTCTCAATGGCCTCAAATAGCGACTTGAAGTTTCCTGCGCCGAAGCCCTGGACAGAACACAAACACACAGGTGGCTAATTACCCCCAGCGGCGTCTACGGTGGCATTTGTTATGGCTCTGGGGGTCTTCACTCCTCATGTCCAACACTTTGATGTTGGATCACAAACTACAGATAAATATTCTCTGAGGGTTTCGGGTTCAGACATCCACTTGGCTCTGACAGCAGAGCGCTCGCAAATTAATCATGTAAATATTTTCATAGATAATCAAAAGATCAAGTGTTGGTGGTTACTCTGAGAGATTCTTTGGTGTGGTTCGGATTCAGTTTCTGACTTTCATGCATTGTATCCACATCTGTAGACGCGGTGAAACGCCGGAGAGCGATGCACCGAGCCTGTTCTGACAGGCAGGATGGGTGCCACGGGGTGCAACCCAATCCCCCATCCCCCACCCCCTTACCGCTGTAAAGCACTGAGCCTTTGAATGTGGATCTGTGATAGATTTACTGAGGTTTTACAACATGCTGCTGTTCTACTGTTCACACTGGGTGGGAGGAGAACAGGTGTTCAGGCTCAGAGGTGGCGGTGGTGGAATCATCAAAACCTTGTCCGCCCAAGGTTTCCCCGAACGCCGCGGGTTCTCACCGAGTGGTTGTGGCGTTGAATGACCTCCAGGAACAGGGTGGGCCGGTCCTGCACTGGTTTGGTGAAGATCTGGAGGAGGTAGCCTTTATCGTCAAAATCCACCAAGATTTTCAGTTCCTTAAAGAAAACACAAAACATTCAAAACAAAAACACGTGAAACAGTGTCGCTATGTGATGTCAGAGCTCAGAACTGGAAGTACATCAATCTACTGCGACGGGTGGCCATGGCTCAGGAGGTTGAGCGGGTCATCCAATAACTGAAGGGTTGGCGGTTCGAATCCTGCTCTCTCCCAGTCATGTGCTGTTGTGTCCATGGGCAAGACACTTCACCCTACTTGCCTCCAGTGCTGCTACTCACACTGGTGTATAAATGCGTATGAATGTTTGGTGGTGGTCGAGGGGCCGTAGGTGCAAATTGGCAGCCACGCTTCCATCAGTCTGCCCCAGGGCAGCTGTGGCTACAGAAGTAGTTTACCACCACCAGAGGGAGAATGTGTGAGTGAATAATGGGTCCACTGTTCGTTTTGAGTATGCGTTAATAGAAAAGCGCTATAAAATCTAAAAAGTGCTATAAATCTAATCCATTGTTATTATTTATTATTACTACGAGTTCACTGGCGGAAAGTCATGGGTTTGACTGACATTCCAGTGCATTTTCACTGGTAGAAGGTCGGAAAACATGGGTTACGGGTTGTCTGAAACGCAACACAGCTGTTTAGTACCCTGCCCCCTGAAGGTTTAGTTTAGTTTAATTTAGTTTAGTGTAGTGTAGTGTAGTTTAGTTTAGTGTAGTGTAGTGTAGTGTAGTGTAGTTTAGTTTAGTTTAGTTTAGTTTAGTTTAGTTTAGTTTAGTTACCCCGCCCACCGAAGGGGAGGCAAGGGCTATTGTTTTTGGTTTGGTTTGTTTAACTCTTTAGCATCAAAACTGTTGGTTGACCTCATACCAAATTGGGTTTATAGATTGCCAGTGACCCACAATAAATGTGATAACATTTTGGGAAAAGTAGGTGAAAGTTCAACATTTTTATGAATTTTTAAAATACCCCCCCTCCCCCATTTTCTTATATTGGCTGAAATGTGCCTATGCTGACATCAGCACACACATTTCAGATAATCCAGAATGCTGCTGCTCGTGTGCTGACCAGAACCAGTATCAGAGACCATATTTGTCCTGTGTTGGCCTCTCTGCACTGGCTTCCTGTAAAAGCTAGGAT
>JAPQRP010000008.1:19508185-19520216 GCA_037367295.1 Apogon hyalosoma | reverse complement strand
TATATGTAAAGTGTCATGAGATAACTTCTGTTATGATTTGGCACTATATAAATAAAATTTGATTTGATTTGATTTGACATAGACATGATGACATCAGCTGGATCAATGCCAAAATAAGATACAATATGTGTGAAGAGCGGGGTTTGTTGTGCCTGGAACCACTTGTATTGGGTTTATATCCAGGTGAGTATATTGTGCACACTTTACACTTCATGTTATTAAAGGTCATATTATTTTTCATCATTTGTTTTAGGTCAGAATTGAAAAGTTGTTCAAGTTTGGCATGATTGTTAAAATTCTGATCCATCCATTAAAATCATCCCATTGTAAACAGTGTTAAATTTCTACACTAACACCCTTCTGCCAAGTGAGTACAAAATACATACTGGCATATTTAACATTTGACCCAGAACCAAAAATAATAATTGATATAAACCAATGTCGGTGTTGATCATTGTACTTAAAGGATCAAAAAACATGACAGTTATTGAGTATTTGCTATTTTATTTAATGGCTCAAGTTGATGAAAAAAACAAAACAATCAAAAAAAAACTTAATTTTATGGAAAAACATTTTGACTTCACTATGGCACTGTGCAGATTATGCACATTTGGTGTTTAGAGGGACCTCTATGGGTTGGATATCAGAGAGTTAAAAAGAATATAAAACTTTTGGAGCTGTCCTAAATTGTCTCTTTATTGGGAGAAAATAAAATGAAGCATTGATCAGGTGACTAGGGCAAGATTTCCTTTAAATTTTGAAACTATGTTCTTAGGCAAACAACCGGACTGTATAAAAGGATTTTGTAAAAAATAAATAAATAAAATATCTGTTGAATATTTTGTTGGTTGCTGGCAAGAAGGTAATCACTAGAAAATGGATGACTGACAAATGACCCACATTAGAAGTTTGGATAGAACTTGCTAAAGAAATTTCCCTAATGGAGAAACTCACATTTGCATTGAGATTTGAACGTGACAAATTTGAGGAATGCTGGAAACCATGGATGGACTTTATGAACACTCAAAGGGAACACCCACTGTTGTTTAACTACTATATTAGTGTTGTTTGCATTATTATTTTCATTAATGTTTTGTTGTTTAGAAAAAAGGGGGATAAGAAATCAAGAAGTGAAGATACTGGAGATATACACAGGAAAACAGTTATACCGATAGATTGTTTTGTTCTTTTCTGAAAAGAAAAGAAACACAGAAAAACAACGTTGTAAAATGTTATGAGTATGTGAATGTAAAACATGTAAATTCTCCATTACCAAATCAAATAAAAACTTGCGTTATAAAAAGAATATAATACAAATATTTGTAGATTTAAGCATATATCCAACTCTGCCATTAGAGAAAATTACTGACACAATAAAACAACAGCATCATAATTTCTCTTAGATCTGGGACCCCTTCACTGAGAACGAAACAAGAACAGACATGACACATGGAAGTGCCTGAGGACATGTAAACAGTAGCCTCTAAACGGTTCAGTCCAACGGAAAGGGCTTTTCCCACAGAACGGACTATTAATTTACTAACATGATTCCCAACCAAGAAATGAAACAAACTCGGGGTGGGGGTGGGGGGTGGGGGGTCTTGGCTTGTTTTAGATTTGTTTGTTCAGTACGTTGTTAGCCTCATAGCGTTAATATCTCCAGCCTCAGGAGTGCCCCAAGACTCCATTTTTGGGTCCATTTCTTTTTTATTTTATAAATTGTTAGCATCATAGAATAATTGTCTAAGTCATATTTTTGGCCAAATTGTCCTACCTGCGTAACTTTAGTCTCCTAATAGTGGTGATTCATTCTATGCAAATATCACGATTTCTTCAAAAATATGAATTAGGCGATTAGGCTGTGAGGATAACGATTTATAAAATAAAAAGAACTGTGCCTAAGATGGAGCCTTGAGGTACTCCAGAGGCTGGAGAGGGGCCATTGCAGGGTTGTAGGGACCTAATTTTCCACTGAATGAACTCTGAGGCTGACACACAACTCCGAGTGACAGAAGTAGCATGTAGTTATGCAGATATCACCATTGGGCCAAAAATATGAGTCGGGTGATTACGCTGTGAAGCTAATCATATGTAATTGTGTGTTCTTTGGTTATGTTGTGAAAACAATGAAAAGAATGTTGGTTTAAAAAAAAAAAAAAGCACAAACCCAGTTGATAAAATCCTCTTTTCTCCTTGTTTCTTCTTACCTGTAGCCGGTTGAGGTCCTCCTTCACCTTGATCTTGGCAGTTTTCAGTTTCTCCCGCAGGGTGTCGTAGTACGTGTCGGGCGCAGAAAGGAACTCCATCCCCCGGGCGCGAAGATTCACGATCTGTCAAACACAAAAACAGACAGAAGACTCAACCCCAGGCCTGTCCTCACTCGTCCCGTCTGAACACACTGAGCCCACATCAGCAAAATGAAACTCACAGTCTGAATGATGTTGGACGTGTTGAGGGCGATGTGCTGCACGCCGGCGCCGCCGTTGTAGTCCACATATTCCTACAGAGAAGACCAGAACATGAGAAAAGACTGGACCAGGACCTGGACTCGGACCTAGACCTGTACTTGAACCATGGATCTGGACCTGAATCAGGACCTGGACCTGAACCATGGACCCAAGCCAAAGACCAGGACCATGGATGTTGTGGTTCCACTGTGGATGCCCAGACCTGGATCTGGGACTTCTTCTTCCCCGAGGCCGGTTCGTTGATGGGCATCTTGATGGTCTCCTCATAGTTCGTCACCACGATGGACCTCAGGGCGCTGTACTGGGTGTGGATCTGTTTGTCATCAATCGACCAGAACCGATGGAACAACAAACACTTCTGGTACCTGGAATCAGAACCAACACAAACAGAAAGTGATGATGATGGTAAAAATGTGGGACCTCTAGTCCTTCTACATCAGTATCAGACTCAGTTTGGTTCAGGTTCCACATTCTGTCCAATATGATCTCAGACACAATAATAGAAAAACAACCTGGAAATGATGAAAACTACAAACTTTTCTCATTTAGTAGAAAAAAATATAATAAACTTATGAAAATATTTGTATATATATTTATAATAAAGACCAAGATCTGTGAGACCCACATCAGCCCCAAAACAAACAATAGAAATAAAACCTGAATCCATCTGCTGAGTTTCACATGTAGAACTCGACCTAAAAGGGCTAAATTTAAGGATAGGCTAGCCTAGACTAGATTAGACTACATTAGATTAGGCTAGACTAGATTGCATTAGACTAGACCAGATTAGATTAGGCTAGACTAGATGAGATTAGACTAGACTAGATTACATTACATTAGACTAGATTAGATTAGAATAGACTAGATTACATTACATTAGATTAGATTAGACTAGAGTAGATTAGACTAGATTAAATTAGACTAGACTAGGTTAGGCTAGACTAGACTGGATTAGATTAGATTAGACTTGACTAGACTACACCAGATTAGACCTGACTCGACTAGACTAGACTAGACTAAATTTGATTTGATAAATATCAATGATAGTGAATAAAACATGTCCAGTTGCTCATCGGTGGCTGTAATGAACAGGATTTTAAAACAGATTGTGACGCATATTTTCGGTCTGGGGTCATATTTATAAAGAACTGGGCTTTAATGAAGTCATATAAACATTTACATCTTCAGCCCATGTCCACCCCTTCTACGTTTCATGAAAGTCTGTGCCGTAGTTTCTGTCCAGTCGTGACAGATGTAAGGTGTCATGTGACCTCCTGCAGTTTCTGTTCAGTTCAGTTCTATTCAGATGTAATCTGTTCTATTCAGATGTAATCTGTTCTATTCAGTTCTGTTCTATTCTATTCAGTTCTATTCTACAGTTCTGTTCCTGTCTATTCAGTTCTGTTCTATTCAGTTCTGCTCTGTTCAGTTCTATTCAGCTCTTTTCTATCAGTTCTATTCAGTTCAATTCTTTTCTGTTCTATTCAGTTCTATTCCGTGTGTTGGTCCAGTGTGGGCGGAGCCTCGGCGGCCGGCAGACACTGTGTTTACTCGTCCTTTGGCCTCGGGCGGCGCCGTCTGCGTACGTGAGCTCCAACACGCCTCTTACCAGTCTGAGATTGGCACCATCCGATCATCTGGCTGGTTTCCCACAATATGATCGATGAAGTTCAGACCTGCAGCTGGTCTGCAAAGAACACAGAAAAAAACACAGCACGGGTACTTTTCCATCAGACGTCCAGGTCAAAGGTTGGAGAAGCACCACATCTATCAGGTGTTTGATTCAGGCTAATATGTCACTTAAAGGACAAACGTTCATGTTCAGTCTCATGGAAACGCAAGAAAACTTAGTTTATTTAAAGCCTGGTCTGGGTTTGTATGTGGTTTTCAGATGGTTTAGAGCAGAAGTGTCGAACTCCTTTTAGTTCAGAGGCCACATACAGCCCAATATGGTCTGAAGTGGGCCGAACCAGTAAATAATAACCTATAAATAATGTCAACTCCAAAGTTCTCTGTATGTTTTGAGTGAAAAATTTAATATTACATGACGACGATGTTTACCTCTACAAACTATCCTAAAAAAAAATGTGAATAACATGAACAACCATGAAAAAACAGAAATTTCTACAGAATAAAGGTACAATTTTAACAGTATTATATCTCAGCTTCTCATTTACACATGTGCGTTACAACTTACAGATCACAGTGGATCAACAAATGCACAAAACATTTAGTAACAGGCAGAATGTTGCTCATATTTGTTCAGGTTATTCACATTGTTTGTAAAAAGATAGTTTGTAAATGTAAAGATTGTTGTGTAATTTAACTTTTTTTTTTTTTTACACGAAAACATAGACAAACTAAACCAAATTTGTCTGTACAGTATGTGGCCCCTGAACTAAAATGATTTGAACATCCTTGATAGTAAATATCTTCAGTGTAATTTTTGCATTTCACTAATTCATCCCACAGGCCTGATTGGAACCTTTGGCCTTTTGGCTGGTTTTGGCCCCCAGACCGCATGTTTGACACCTTTGGTTTAGAGGATGTTAAAACTATTTATTCTTGAATATTTGAAGTCACTCATGCACAGGGAGGAGATTTGTTCATCCTCCTATAAAGAAATTCAAATTTTCCACTTATTGATGTATTTGTTCTCTTATAATTTCACTTCATTTTGGACCATTATTATACATGAAAAAGTATTAGGAACACTTTTTTTGTATTTGCATGGGTTTATTTGCATTTGGTTTGAACACTGCAGAACGATAATTTGCAAAATGTATTTTTTTAAATAGTAGCTGCTGAAAAGACAATAATTTTTCTTTTAAACCTTCTGTTTATTAAATGTATTTTTTTTACATGTAAAAACAGAGAACATAGTTCCATTATATGAGCCAAAAGTCAAACAAATAGATGAAAAACATGCGGAACAGTCTAGTCTAATATAATCTACTCTAATCTAGTTTTGTCTAATCTAATCTAATTTAATCTAATCTAATCTAATCTAATCTAATCTGAACCTGCTGTAAAAGGGATATGAAACATAAATAAACTAAATTAACTTTAATTTAGAAACAACTCATAAATCTGTCTGATCCTCATGGTTGTGGTTTTATTTGGATTTGTGTGTGTTTGTGTGTGGACACTCACAGTGTTTTCAACAGGGGGTCTCTGAACAGGGGCTCCTTGTATCCAGGCAGGAACAGGCCTTTATAGGGTCCCAGATACTCCACCAGTGTGTGAGTTGTGTCTCCATACTGTGAACACACACACACACACATCCATGTTGAGTGTGTGTGTTTTTGTGTGTGTTGTTTGGTGTAACGTACACTGGTGTTTTCGTACCGTCTGAACCACGGCGTACTTGACTCTGCCATGACTGTCCTGCTCCACCCACGGCTCCTTCAGCACCACCGCCCCCCGCTCGATCGCCGTCTGAGATCAGTTACACACACACACACACACACACGCACACACACACACACACACACACACACACACACAGTGAATGTGACTGTAAATGTAAACATGCCTGTGAATCCAAAACATTCTTTTAGTTTTTACCTTAATAATGAAGTCACAGTCCTCCACCTGGAAGGCTATGTCTTTGACGCCGTCTCCATGTTTCATCAGATGTTCTCCCATTTCTGAACAAACACACAACACCTTACATCTGCATTTATCCTCATAGTTTCTCATTTCCTGCACTGCAAAAATACTGTTCAAAAATAAGAAAATTCAACTCATTATTGGGTTAAATATCTTATTTCAGTATGATTATCTGTCAGTGCAGAAAGAAAATTACACTTACACTTATCAAGTTCTAATAAAATAAGAAAATATTATCTGAGATTATAAAATGATGCCGTTCTTATTTCAATCAGGATAAACTTGTTTGAAGTCTGTCATAGTTAGACTGTTTTTAGTTTAAGGGTCTGATGGACTGTTGGGATCAGCGGTTGTCCATTTGTAAACATTTTTTCCTGAATTTCCTTCTCTGAAACCCTCAGTCAGAATGACTTGATATTTGTTGTGGAGCATCTTTGGGGTAAGGTCTACCAGGTTTGGTCAAGGAATTGGGAAATATTGATTTTTGAATTTTTATGAATTTTTTTTTTAACATTTTTAAGTCTTCATTGGTTTATAATGGGACACATTTCAAAGTGCTATAACTTCCAAACAGTTGAAGATATTGATGTAATTATTATTGGCAATAGATAGGAAGTCACATATGAGCTTTCATTTGGTGCCATGACCTTTGACCTTCAGTGACCTCGAAAGGTCAAACAAATGTCAATTAATGTCTTTAAATACACTGTTGGACTACAGGAGCCTTGGTCCTGTTTTTATCTATTTGTACAGGGTGTCCCAAAAAAAAAATTGACATAATTTCATCACCTAATATTTTTGTTTAAATTTGTTTTCTCTTTTTGCTCAAAAAAGTGTAATAATTTTTACTGTTGTGCTTTCAGGTATAGACATACCATTTACTGCAACAGAAAAGGCATTCTGTGTATTGAAGTACGCCCAGACTCAGTGAAATGTGAATGCACAACGTGAATTTGTTAGAAAATGTCATGAACAAGCGCCAACAGGAAAGTAGATTTGGACGTGGCATAAGAAGTTTCCAGAGGAAGGAAAAAAGGACTGCACTACTGACTGGATATGTGCAGCGACACAAGCAGCGCAAACACTGAACATTTGGAATAACTTTGGAACATTATAAAATTATCATCCCTTAGATTTTTTTCTTTGAAATTTGTAGAATAAAACATTTATGTCTAAATAAATCATGTAAAGTATCATTTCTCCTGAACATGTAGTCACTCTGATATGGACATCTCAAATTATGTGTTTTTTTTGGACACCCTGAATATATAACGCCTCAGTAGGTGTATATGTATGGGTCAAACTGCATAAAGCAGTCCAAATGTGTTGAGGGTTAACACTTCCTGTGTCCTCCATACTCATCCTCCAACAATGGAGCTGGTTTTATTATAAATATTGTTTAAATTAGTTGTAATATGTCAGTGGGGTAGATCAAGATGAACATTCATGGAACATGTCAAATAATCTGAACTAAGTCTCAATGAGTGAATAAATCTAAAAAATGATCTTTCTACATAAATGTTCCACATTGAAGTCCATTTATCCAAGTCAGATATTCATTTTTTGCAGTGTGATGAGAAACCGACCTTCATTTCCCGGATTCAGCGCAGACTGAAACTCAAATATGATCTAGAACAGGAGAGAAGAGGCCATTGAGTTCCTTGATGGTGGACACAGGGTCAAATCCAGCTCACATGAGTTTAGTGATGACGTAAAGTCCCAAACCTTGTCCTGTTTGATCACATGGGACACCAGCTCCCGGCTGCCGGTCTCCAGACCCTTATAGGCCAAAGGCTCAAAGCCCATTTTATCACAGTAGAATGAGGCCGCCTGCAAAATCACATTTCACATCATCTCTTAGTGAAATGTACTGATTAAAGAGTGATTTAACAACATTAAGTCAATTCAAAGACCCAAACATCTACTGATCTAAACTGATGAATACCTGTTAAGCCACTGATTCTATCAATATATGTCAATAATTGGTGTAAAATGCAGTTTTACATCAAGTGTGCAGGGGATAAACGTTGCAAAAACTTGTAAAATGAGAATAAAATAAAGGAAATGCTTGAAAAATAAGGAAAACAAAACATTAAAATATGGCATAAAAGTGAACAAATCCTTCTAAAATGAAGAGAAAATGTGCAAAATACTTGAAAAATTAGCAGAGTTCATCATTTCATACCATCCAGAACCCTGTGTTTAGTCTGTTAACGCTCAAAAACCAAAACCATCTAGTGATGGAACTGTTTAATACCTGTTGATCCACTAATCCTATCAATACATGAAAATAATTGGTGTAAAATACAGTTCTTCATCTTTTCATGGTCATCAGATATGACCCATTTGGACATTAAGAGGCTCCGTAGTTACCGTGGAAACACCGTCATTTTCTACGACATTGATTCACGAGTAAAATCCATGGAGTTGAATCAATAACAGTGGATGGACACACTGGGTTTATGTTCAGATAATGACAGAGTTTGTTCAAAAAGTCAGTTTTCCTTCAGTTTTCTCTGTTTTTCACATAATAACCTTTGAATTTACTCTAAGTTTATTGAACATCTACATTAAGTATAGGAAATTAAATATAGGAAAATAGTTGTAATTGTTTTCATTTTGTTTGTTTGTTAACATTTTAGCAGCAAAACTATTGGTTGACTTCATACCAAACTGGGTTTATAGATTGCCAGTGGCATGCACAGACATAAAAACAGTGATTTAAGACAGGGAGTTGGTAATTAAATAATCTTTTAAGCATGTTTTAAAACTTTATAAAGTTAACTAGTTCTTTGCCATATAAGAGAAGTTGTTCTATAACTGGATATGCCTAAATCTGATAGAAAATAGTCCTGTACAAGTTAGAAGTTTTAGAGGATGGACATTTGTGGATTGTGGAGTTAAACAAGAATAAGAAAATATATGATTTACGGTGAAAAGTGAAAAATATATAGGATAATGTTTTAATAAATGGTGATAAATCACTTAAGAAAGGTTAAATAGAAAAAAAATTTAATTTGGGAACTGCCATAAAAGTACCACTGGGTCTTTAAGGGTTAAATGAGTGAAATGATGTTGAATGGTTTATCACATGGTTAATATTTGTTTAGAAGAGAAAAGAAAAACATAGGTTTATGACAGTCTGGATTCAGTATTCACTGGTTTCATCATTTATTCTCCACACATATAAACGTCTAATTTTCAATAATAACTGTTGAATCCAAACTTTTACGGAAACTTATTAACTCTTACAGACCTGGACCTATTTTTGTGTTTCTCTACATCTAACCTTTAAGTGATTTATCACCATTTATTGTAATATTATCCTCTGTAGTTGGTGTTTTTTCAGCTTAAATCCTGTATTTTCCTGTGTTTAATCCACTGATCATGTAGATGTTCATTAAACTCAGAGTAAATTCAAAGTGTATTATATCAAAAACCGAGAAAACTGAAGAAAAACTGGCTTTTTGAACAAACTCTGTCATTATCTGATCATAAACCCAGTGTGTCCATCCACTGTCACTGATCCAACTCCATGGGTTTTACTGGTTTTACTGGTTGTAGAAGATGACGGTGTTTCCATGGTAACTACAGAGCCTCTGAACATCCAAATGGGTCATATCTGATACCGTGAAAAGATGAACAATTCTATTTTACACAAATTATTGACATGTATTGATAGGATTAGTGGATCAACAGGTATTAAACACTTTAGATCAGTAGATGGTTTTGGGTGTTTGGGTCTTTCTGGGTTAAATTCCGAAATGTGATAAAGTTCTCGTATATTTGGGTTCAGAGTCTGGACACTGACCTGTTTGGCGTTGCCCACCCAGAAGGTCAAATGATGAAACTTGACAAACCTTCCTCTTTCATGCTAAAGAGGAAAAATAAAGGCACAGGTCTAGGGTTAGGAACACTAAGAGGATGGGGGGGGCTCTGTCATATCATCTTATTGTAATTATAATGTTGAATTCTTGCTATTGTTTTACCTTCTCTCCTTTATCTGTGTAGCTCGTCTGAAAGAAACAGAACATACAGACGTGTTAGTTCAGACTGTTCCCAGGTGGAACATGGATCTGTCCATATGTCAGGACTTCATCTGACTCTAGTTCTATAACCTTAACGTGAAGTACTAACAGATGGAGTCAGCTACATGTGGCAGTATGCAGGTTACAACAGCTGATCTGTGTCAGAGCTATGTAGCAGTGACTCCTCCTGGACATGCACTGCAAAAAAGGAACATTTGACATAGATACACTGACCTGGATTAGGAATATTTACCTGAAAGATCTTTTTTTGTTTAGATTTGTTTACTTATTGAGACTTGATCTTGTTCAAATTGTTTGACTTGTTCCATGAATGTTCCTCTTTTTTTTTTTTTTAACTTCTTTTTATTTCCTTTTATCAAGTGCAGTCATATACAATCAAACATTTAAAGATATAGTGCAGGTGTAAATATGGTAAAGGAAGTCCATGGGTATTAGCATCCCAATTGTGTCCAGACTGAGTCCGTATTTATTTACTAAATAAGAACAAGAATGTTCCTCTTGATCTACCCCACTGAGATATAACACTGGAAAAATCAAAATCTACCAAGTGTATATTTCTTATTTCTAGTCCAAATATCTCATCACACTTAAAATAAGACAGAATCACCTAAAGATTAACTTTTAAGTGAGATATAAGAACTTATTTTTTAGAAAACAGATCTGGAAAATCTTATTTCAAGAAATCTTACCGTTTTTTGTTTTTTTTTTGCTTAATACCAGCAAAAAAAAAAAAACATGAGTAAGATTTCTTGAAATAAGATTTTCCAGATCTATTGTCTAAAAATCAGTTCTAAAATCTCACTGAAAAGTTACTCTTTAGGTGGTTAGGTCTGATTTTAAGTGTGATGAGTATTTGGACTAGAAATAAGAAATATACACTTGGTGAGATTTAGATTTTTGCAGTGTACTGAAACAAGACATTTTAACCCTTGAATTTTCTTATGTTCATAGTTATTTTGTGCAGAGTGTAGAGTCTTACCATGACTGGAGATGGGTGACACCTCAGCTAGAAGAACATCCAAATTGATGTCTGGTCTCTGAGGGGGTTCAGATAAATCCTGACCTGATGAGTCCTGACCGCCGCCGACCTCTGATTGGTCCTCTGGCATCTACACCCACATGTCCGCCTCCTCACTTCCTGCTGCTCTTCAGACTAAACAACCCAACACGGTCCAGAGTCTGTCTTCACTCCTGGATCCGGGGTCGGACCTTGGAGGCTCCGTCATTATGGAAATGACACATTAACCTTGGCCTCTGCCTCTGGCCTGGGATGTTCTGCATCATTTATTTATTTTATTTGTACTTATTATTTTTTGTTTTTTTTTTTGGACTTTAATCTTTTAACCTGAGCCATGGTTCCAGGTAAAGGTTAACGTATTAGTTCTCGTTGCTGTGAATGCACCAGAGTTTGTCTAATGTCTGTTTTTCATCTGCAGTAACTGGACAGATGTTGAATTGTCACCGTAAAAGGCAGCACAAGGTTATAAACATACAATTTTTAAAACATACATTTAACCCATAAAGACCCAGTGTTACTGTTATGGCAGTTCCTAAATGACTTTTTTCCTTTCTATTTAACCTTTCTAAAATGATTTGTCACCATTTATTGTAATATTATCATCTCTATATTGCATTTTTTCAGTGTAAATCAGGTATTTTCCTATATTTAATTTACAAGTCCTGTAGATGTTCATCAAGCTCTGATTAAAGTTGAGGGTTGTTATATCCAAAACAGAGAAAACTGAGGAAAAAGTGACTTTTCAGGAAAGATATCATTAAATGAACATAAATCCAGTGTCTCCATCCACTGTCACTGATCCAACTTCATGGGTTTTACAGGTGAATCAATGTTGTAGAAGATGACGGTGTTTCCATGGTAACTACGGAGCCTCTGAACGTCCA
>JAPQRP010000008.1:19462344-19485948 GCA_037367295.1 Apogon hyalosoma | reverse complement strand
TACAACCAAACAAAAAACTGTTTGAATGTTTAAAAAAAAAAAAACAAAAAAGGAAAAAAAAAAAAAGAGATCCCAAAAATTGCATTTAAACACTTATTTTCTTTGATTAAAAAGTATTTTTTTGTTTTTAATTGAAGTGAGTTATTTTTTTATTTGAAAATAATTTTTTGGATTGAAATTGTCTTTTTTGTATTTGGGCCATACTATGAGTAGGATATTTGTGTCTTTATCATTCAATCTCAGAAAAACTAACCCCTGGAGATAAATAAATTGAATTAAAAGACTTTATCATGGCTGTTCCAGACCTGGTTTGGGTCTGATTCTATTTTATATGGGTCTTGAATAGGACTTTAAATAAATCTTATTTGATTTACAATTTTTTTGTAAAATGAAGTTGGAGATTAGTTGTTTTGGTTGAACATGTTTATATGAAGATGTGCTGATGTATTGAAATTATTAAATCTGAACAAAAAAACCCACAAGAAAGTGTTAGTCATTTTCAGGGCGTCATTGCAGCTCAGAGGACTGGATAGAAGAAGAAACAACAATGAAAGGCTGACATGTACTGACCTGCTGAGTTCAGCCTAGTCTGAGTCTAATCTGAGTCCAGTCTAGTCTGGTCTGAGTCCAGTGTTGGTCTGATGTTGGTCTGATGTTTCCTCAGGGTGAAGAGGGGCCTCCCAGTCTGGAGTACATCAAGGCCAAGGACCTGTTCCCCCAGAAGGAGCTGGTGAAGGAGGATGACAGCCTTCAGGTCAGATCCTACACCTTCCAGACCTGGGCTTCACAGCCTGGTGGAACACACCAAAGTATACAGATACATAGTCCTCCTGAGACCCAGTAGTGCATGTGTGTCCTCTGTGGGGGACAAGAGCTTCACCATTTTACTTTAGTTGATGATGTATTTTGCAGAAATGTACATTTCTTCTTCAGTTTTCTCTATTCTGATATAAACATCTGAATTTACATTTTATGAACATCTGCATGATCAGTGAATTAAATACAGGACAATGATTTTCACTGAAAAATAATGAAGATAAAATAATGAACAGAAATATATCAGCTGGGTAACACAAAAACACAATCCACTGCAGAGAACATTCTGTAATATAAAAAATAGATAAATAATGTATCTGAAAAAACTTGCATTGTGCTGTTTCTAATCAAAGCAATTATTTAATGTAAAAAAAAAAAAAAAAAAAAAACTTTACTTTTCTGGGTCTCACAAGGATATATATATATATATATATATATATCAAAGTATTTGAAGGAATTGAAGTCTGACAGGTGTGGACTAAATAAGGCACTCAGAATGTACATCAGTAAGAGGTTTAGGATGTTGAACATAAACTGGAGCACACTGCCCAACAACAAGGATTTGAATTTGATCCCAGTAGTTTAGTTTTGGCTCTTTTTTCAAAATCAGTCCAGCTTCTTTTTGAAACCTGTTTAACTCCATAAAGCAGTTCCACGGTCAAAATTCAGTAAAAACACAACAAAAAAAGGGAAAATTACCACAACACTGGAAATAACAGGAAAAACAAAAAAAAATCCCACAAGGAATACAGTGTTTAAAAAAATTCCCCAACTGTCTGTTTTATAGTGAGTTGGTCTCACTCACTGCTCTGTGTTTTACCCCCAATTTCACAGGGGGCGGGGCTTGAACTGAGCATGCTCAGATGTCTATGGAAAGAACAAGGTCTATTTTATCAGCACAATTGGAAATGTAACTATTGAGTAAATGGTTGAATTTATATGAATATTTATAATACATCATACATTCAGAACGTGTCACCACAGACATGTCAGGGGTTAAAGGGTTAATTAAACCAGCTTATTTGTTTTTATAATTGTTATTTTCTTTCTAACTGCACTTTTGGGGGCTATTATGAATTATATTTCAATTCATTTCAATGGGGTAAATTGATTTGTAAAAGGAGTAAATCACAAAACGAACTCACTCATGGAATGAATTAGACTCATCCTACGAGTTTCTACTGTAACTCCTCATAACTCTTCATAATCCCTATTGGAACCGCCACTCTGCAGGCTGGAGAGACCACAGTAGCCAATGGAGCGTCTGTCGTGTGACCGTTCTCCACAGGGAAAAAATTAATCAGAACACTGGTCAGATAACGAAGCCTTTGTGTGTGAGATTACAGTGGCTGCACATGCTCTGATAATGCATCCTCTTATGAAAGAAACAATTTTCCTCTGCTTTTATTGGAGACGGGTTCTGAAATGGTCTGTTTAGATAAGACGCATGTTTACCCGAGGCATCATTAAATCCACCAGAAAAGAAAACTGCAAATACTTACAAACATTTGTGGAGATGTTCATGGCTCAAGTGTTTTCACAGATGTATTAACAGCCCATCGGACCATTAATGATGCAGAAGAAAGGCCTCCATTTATTCCTCAAGTTGAATTACCTCCAGGTTCCAGATTAAATATACATAAACTGTCCTCGGATGGATGGATGGATGGATGGATGGATAATGAAAAAAATGTCAGATAGATGGATAAGTAACAGTAAATAAAAATTAGTTTAAAAAAATAACAAAATAAGTGAAAAATGGACAAACATAAGCATCAGAATGAGTAAAGACAAAAAATAAGCAGCAAAGTTAATGAAAAATGAAACAAAATTAATAAAAACTGAACAAAATAGTCAAGAAAATGGACAAAAATATGACTGATGATTGATTACATTAATTTTAATTGCTTACATTGGGGTTGTCCAAACAGATGTTTTTCAGTCCAAGCATCATTTGACATGATTATGTGTCATTATTATTAATGTACCTGCAGAACCAGCAGCCCTTTGACCCGGTTCTATATGGACCCGGTTCTGTTCCGGTGTATGGACCAGGGCAGTATCTGTATCTGTGGCTGTTGTTCTTTTAGACTGGTCGTGGTGTTGTGTTCGTGTGTTACCACCCTCAGCCTTTGTTTGGGTGTTTTTCTCTGTGGTAGTTTCACTGACGGCTGATCTCTCCCCCCCCCCTCTGTTATTTAATCCTCTGGGTGCACTTTGTGTTGCATGCCTGCAGTTTTTCTGTGCACTTCACGTGCATGGACTGAAACGAGGCAGCGTGAAGCGGAAGTCACGACTCAGATGTCGCTGAGTCCTATTCACTGTTCTGCCCCCCCCCCCCCGGCTTTTTTCCTCTTCAGTTCTTCTACTGAAGTCTTTACAGAGGAAACGTGACACAGTGTCTTCTGCTGGTGACTCATGGGTTTACTTCTGGAGCTCAGCCTGTTTAATTCAATACAGGGGTGTCAAACATATGGCCCATGGCCCAAAACCAGCCCTCCAGAGGGTCTGATCGCGTCCATGGGGTGAATTTACAAAGCATAAAAATTACACAGGAAGATATCAGTCACTTTTCCATTGGACATATGCACAAAACTTTACCCATATTTACTAAATTTCATAAAAGAAAAGTGCGTAATGTTGGTTTTTCCATTCAATCCCAAATGTGCTGATTAGTTTCTATATTGTGGTAGATGTCAGTAGAAGTCATTCCATAAACATGAACATAAATATCAGTTGTTTTGAATCTAGAATGCTCGTTACCTCTCTATCTCCTACTAAATTCTAAAATGATTGGGTTTCCTGGTGTGTCCACACATACCGACACGTTTGTTTTAAACTCTTCTTATCTTGTTCTAACATCCATCAACATCCTTTTTTTTTTTAGTTCACGTGACTCTAGTTGCACAAAAAGGTCTTTCCATTTAAGTTTTGTGTGATATACCAATTTCACTACGCTTGAAAAACCTCCTCTTGCAAACGGAAAAACTTTTCATTGAAAAACGAGTTTTGGCGAAATTGTTGTTTTGTAATATAACTTGTGGCAAATTTTTATGCACAAGTTATATTAATGCAATTTGAGGGTCAATGGAAAAGAGACTCATGGTGAAGTTGTATTGATCATAAAGTTAACCCCTTACTGCCTAAATTTATTTACAATTATATAAAACTAGCTCATTGACCCGTGTGGATCTAGATGTGTGTACACATACATGCACGCACACAGAGGTCACTTGGCCTTTATAATATAGATAATTAGTTGTGTTGTTACTCTCATGCAGATGCTAAATTAAGTGGATATTGTTAATTTAAATATAACACATACAGTCACTATGATGCAAATAAGGCATTAGCGTAATAGTAATTTAACAGACTGGTGCTTCTATTGATCTGTTCCTCCAGTCAACAATCCAAACAAAACAAAAATGATGCAAAGATGCATCAGTAGAATGTTATGAAATGAATAACAGTTACAGAAACATGAGCATCATTCACATTCATAAGGAGCGTTGAGTAGCACCTCGATACAAAGACGGAGGAATATTCAGGCAAATTTGTGACAGTTGTCTACGAGTGGTTAAATGCAATATTTTTCAGCTCCAGAGGCCTGTTAATAAATGTTGTGTTTGTTTGTAGATCCACTGTGATCTGTACGTTGTAATGTACATGTGGAAATTATAAACTGAGGCTGAGTATAGTTGAAGTTGCACTTATTTTTCTGAAGACATTTAAGGTTGTTCATCTTATTCATATTTTTGTGAAAGGACAGTTTTTAAATGGTAATATTTTGATACTGTAATGTTAATTTTTGCAGTAAAACATGCAGACATGTGTGAGTTCTGCTGCCGTACTGGTCCAGCTCCTGCTGTAGAACATGTTCACTGTTGCAGCCTCAGCACTTCTTGAAGTCCTGCTCTGAGTTCAGCCTTTTCTGCTGCTGTTGAGGGAGGAACTCATGCAAATGAATGAATCATCCGCTTCCCTTTGCAGAAACACACTAATGAGCAGGCGTCGTGCTCTACTGTTTCTTCCTGCTGTTTGTCGGTGTGCAGAGCTCTGCACCGTTGCAGCGTCACCCAGTTTATCTGAAACACTGCATGTGAAATCTAGTATTTAGACGTCTGCACGCCGCCACCGCCGCTTCACTGCCTATATTTGGCTCTGTCCAAGTCTGAGTGCAGAATACTACATGCTCCATTTCCCAGCTTTGGTTGTCCTCGTTCCCCATCATGCATCTTGTTTTGGGTGTGAGATGAGCTGCAGCAGGTGCAGTGGTAAATGTCAGGGCTACAGTTTCCAACATAAGCTCTCTGGACCAACACAAACTATTTATTATTACCAACACCGTTTGGGTTGGAGCCAGTAAACGGTATTCCAAGAATGGTTTTAGGTTTAGGTGTGATTTATTCCACAGCCTGAGATAAACCTGCAGTCGACTGAACACACGTCTGTCTGTCACATCCAGAGTGTGTTTGTGCAGCAGATGCAGCTGCTTTTAACTGTGTCAGCTGGTTGAAGTAAGCCGCAGATTCTGACATGTTAGTGTAATCCTCCATCTGCACGGCTGCGTGACCTCTTAAACATGCACCCCCCCACCCCCTGCATGACTCAGCATCGCATGCAAACACAGGATGAGGTCGTGCAGAGTCGTCTCCGAGCAGCTCTGTGGTCCTCACGCCCAGCAACACAAGGCCCAGACCGGTGTGGTTCCCTGAGGACTGATTATATGAACGCTTCCATAGATCCTAGAACAGCAGGAAGAAGTGATGACTCGGATCGAACGCTGTGTTAACGGGTCAAAAAGTAAAGAATGACTCCACAAACACAGGCCTGACTCCAGATCAGAGACTCAGTCAACATGATGTAATTACTAATCACTTTTCCATTGACCCTGAAATTGCATGAACATAACTTGTGCATAAAAATTTACCTAATGGAAAAACAACAATTTCGCCAAAACTCTTGTTTTTTGAGTAAAAGTTTTTGCGCTGGCAAGAGGTGGTTTTTCAGGCATAGCGCAAATGGCATATCACGCAAAACTGCAATGGAAAGACCTTTTTCTGCAACTAGAGTCACGTGAATAATAAAAAAAAAAAAAACAGGTATTGACCGACAGACATTTACAACAAGAGAAGAAGAAGACTTTTTTAAAAGAAACATGGACACACCAGGAAACGAATAATTTTTAAAATGTAGTATGAGATAAAGGGGTAATATATAATAATAATGACTATATCTGTAAATCAACATATTTACGTTCATCACCATGTTTATGGAATGACTTCTTGTGTCATCATGTGATAATAAAGAAATCATCGCATTTATGATTTAATGGAAAATCGACATTACGCACTTCTGATTTTCAACATTTAGTAAATATCAGTAACGTTTTGCGCATATGTCCAATGGAAAACCCACTACTGTCATCCAGGGACATAGTTCAGGTTCCACATCCAGACCAATATGATCTAAAATGGTTCAGACCAGTACAAAAATAACACAAAAACAGTAAAATGACATCATGAAAATGTTTACATCTACAAACCATCCTTTAAAAAATATGAATAATATGAACAAACTGAAATGTCTTGATAAAAATCAGTGTAATTATACTAATATTCTGCCCCAGTTCATCATTTACACGTGTTCATTATAGCGTAAAGATCACAGTGGATCTCCAACTACACACAACATTTACAGGGTTCATAGAGGTGCTGAAATCTTTGAAAATGCTTGAATTTCAACATTGTTTTTTCAAAGTCTGAAGAGTGCTTGAATTCTACCTCTGTGGTTTATTTATTTTTAGAACTTTCTATTGCCACAGTACAGTCAATTTTTATGACTTTGTCCGTTTTTCAGTCTCTAATAAAGTCATAGAGTGTGTTTGACACGTGCATAATTCACTGTAAGTCCGACGTCCTCTAAAGCAGAGGTGGGGGTGAGGTCAGCTGATTAATTGTGTTTTTTACAGCACATGGACCTCTTCCAGTCAACGTCCAGTGAACGGTGCAGAAACATTTACCAGTGTGGTCGATATGAGGCGGGTTTTCTGTGGAGATGCTCTGAGACGTTAGAAGTTGGCAGCTGTAGTCATGTGTCAGCGTTTTGAGAAGCTAATGCTAATGCTAATGCTCTGCCTCAGAATGAAATGAAAAACGTTGTGTATGAACCTCTGCTGAGAACCAATTACCTTAATGTAGCGCAGGGATGTCAAACTCATGTTAGTTCAGGGGCCTCATCCTCCCAATATGATCTGAAGTGGGCGGGACCATAAATAATTACGTAATAATATAGAAATAATATCAACTCCAAACTTTTCAATGTGTTTTAGAGTAAAAAAGGAAAATTGCATCATGAAAATGTTTACAGCCACAAACTATTAAAAAAAAAGTGAATAACATGAGCAACCATGAAAAAACTGAAATTTAAGAAAAATAAATGCAGTTTACTAATATTCTGCCTCAGTTTATCATTTATACATGTTCATTATAATGTACAGATCACAGTAGATCTACAAATGCATACAACATTTAATAACAGACAGCATATTAGTACAATTACACTGATTTATATGAAGACATTTCACGCTGTTCATATTTGTTCATGTTATTCACATTTTTTGTTAAAGGATAGTTTATTAATGTCAACATTTTCACATTTTGTTACTACTTTTTTACACTAAAACTGTAGTTGTCAGTATTTATAGGTTATTTTGACAGTATTTTAACCCTTTCATGTATGATGCCCACATTTTTGAACACATAGTTTAACTCACATCCCACAGGGTTCTAAAGGTAATATTCTCCAAACCACATGGGGGCAGTCTGTATAGACCCTAAGCAATACAATGAACAAAAGGATCATCTGAGTTGTAGAATGTGGACTGATTTGTGATCTGCTAAAGTTAACCTCCACAGACCCAGACATGTATTTACTGTCCACGTTTGGACAAGAGCATCACAGCTTTATAAAAATTCATAACGTGCTGTTCACTTTTAATCCTCCTCGGCCAAATGTAGTGTAAGATTCTGTTGAAAGTTACTGCCCTGTAATTTAGATTAGATTGTCTTTGTGTAAAACTTATTACATACATATTTATATTTGGAAGTACTAAGATATTAAAACTGCACAAGGCCATTTGACCTTGAAAAAGTAGGTCAACTCCAGCTATTGAGTTAAAAAAAAAGCCCAAACTTGTCCTTTCCTGGGTCTCAGGAGGTTAAATATCTTCTTAATAAAACCATATTTTTAATAAATTCAAAATGCATTTCAACTTTAGCCAAATATCGGAAATAAAATCAATCTAAAACAAATCTAGATACTTTTTTCATAAGTCATGCACGAAAGGGTTAATGATTAATATATTCAGGGTCATTTTTGCATTTCACAAATTTCTTGCCCGGGCCAGATTGGACCGTTTGGTGTGCTGGCTTTGGCCCGCGGGCCGTATGTTTGACACCTGTGACATAGGGGCTCCTGTTCCTGTTTGTGTCTGGAAGAAAGGGGTAAATGTAGGAATGTTAATGGACGCTGAGCTCCGGGCCAGACCAACCTTGTTGAGCCTCAGCAACAAAGATCCTTCTGTCAAACTACTACATGCCCCCCCCACACACACACACACACACGTCTGTCCCCACACAGCTAAAGATGAGCATCAGGTGTTTCAGATGAAAAAAGTCATGATTCATAATCTGGTGCCACAATTAAAGATTTTTTTTTTGTTTTAATTCAAGTTTTTCTTTCTTTTTGCTTTGGTGTTTGACAGTATAACAGTACAAACATTCACAGTATGAGACATTCACTGATGCCCCAAACACATGTATCATCACTGGAGTAACAAAACAGATAAAGTCATGAAAATAAAGTCAAATACATTCAAATAACAAAATATAATATAGGAACAACTGTCAGTGTCAAAGCTAAGAGGAAACATTCATAGTTGTTTTGGTGTTTTCTAATGTTTAAGGATTGTCTTAAATATTTTTGACATAATGTTAATAGAGTTTTAGATTAGATTGGATTAGATTAGTAGATGAAATACAAAAACATGTAAAAAAAAAAAAGTTAAAACAAACTGTATGAAAAACATTTTGACATTGTTCTGACACTGTGCAGATGATGTGCTTTGTGATGTGCTCAGCCTTGTAAATGCAAGCTGGACTGACTGTACATATCCTGACCAAGGAAAATAAAATTCTCAGCGTGGCTTTTCTGCCTCCGTCTATAATACTATACATTATATAGACTAAATGTTGTCTAAAATTAACCTTTATTTGCAACATAGTATAGCAAACTATTACAAGATCAAAAATGAATTTTAGCAAAAAAGCAGGTCTCCATTTTGAATGTCTGGGGTTGCCAGAAATTTGTTATATTAAAATGGGGTCACGAGGTAAAAAAGGTTGGGAACCACTGGGTTAATGTCTTCCAGTGTGGAGGTTTGTGTTGTGGAGGTGAATGGAAGTGCTGTAGGTCTCTGGTGTTTCTGACCCTGATGTTTGTTTGTGTGTTTGTTTCCTCAGGTGCCATTCTCAGTTCTCCAGGGGGAGGGGGTGGAGTATCTGGGCCGTGCAGACGAGGCCATCATAGCCATGTCCAACTACCGACTCCACCTTAAGTTCAAGGACTCGGTCATCAATGTAAGTGTCACCGCAGTAGACTGAACCGGTAGCGCTGGGCCACGCCCCCACACAGGCCAATAGGAGCAGAGAGGAGGCAGACGCTCCACGTAGACGAACACAGACCTGCTAATGAGGCCAATAAACCCTCATACAGGCTGCTTGGCATACATCACGGGAGGAGCAGGGCCTCTGATCTCTGAGGGGGGGGTCTCCACAGGGCCCGGCCCCCACTGCCCCCCTCACCGCTGACGTCAGGCCCTGCTGAAACACAAACAGCCCGATTGTTTGCAAAAGTCCTCCTTCAACCCAAAAGCTGCGTCATGTTTTCCACAAGGAGTCGACTGGAGACACCAGTAGAGATGGGGGGCGGCCCTTATGTTTTATATATTAGATAGAATTTTATTGATCCCTCAGGAAATGTATTTATTCTGAACATGTAATGAAATTTAACGTGAACAAGTAAAACAGAAGCAATAAAACAAAAACCAAGAATCAAAACAGCCAAAAGTTTCATTTGCAGGCACGAAAAGTGGCAGGAAGAAGTGCAACTTATATTATATTATATTATATTATATTATATTATGTTATATTATATTACTACACACAATCATTTTTACTGGGTTGAGTAAAGGATTCCGGTTCTGGTTCTAGCCCCTGGTGAACCCACCTTCCATCCTGCCTTGACCCAGAACTCAGCTGAAGTGTGTATGAGTGACCTTTGACCCCTGCCCCCTCCCTCTGCACTGTTTTCTGGCCCTTTGCTCCTGTCCGTGTTTGTCTTCTCTCCATGGTTTCCATTTGTTCTGCCCTAGCTCCGCCTCCACCTCCTTTAACTCTTTATTTACTTGGTTCTGTTTCAGTTTTATCGGTTTAATGTTTTTTCCATTTCCTTCTGTCCTGTCTGTGTGTGTCCATGTGTACCCGTCTGTTAGACCTACCCAGGTGTGGACAATGACATATCTGTGAGTACCATATGATCAACACCACCCTCTGCCTCCGTCTACACAGGCGTAGTACCCGAACGGGTCCAGTGTCACAGAACAGAACCCAACACCACAGTCAGGATCACAGCTCTGAAAATGTCCCCAGAATGACCAAAAAGCAGCTTAAAAACACACAAGATGAACCAGGTCCTGATGAAGGTCCCTGTCAGTATCGATAGTTATCCCAGTTACTGTCAAAATCATAATTTCTTCAGTTTTAAGGGTTGATGTTTTGAGTGAAAGTTGAAGAAACAGTTATTTATGACAATTCATGAAACACAAAACACGATGAAAACAACCAAAGACAAAAGCAGCAGCAGTGAAAAACCTGTAAAAAAAAAAACAAACAAAAAACTGCATTAAATCATGATTAAAACATTCAAAAAGAATCCGTGTATCATTCATTCTTTTCATATTCAATTGAGAATCCACAATGGGAAAATGAAAAAATTACTTATTTCATTGTTCATGTACAAAAAAATAAGCCAATGGACCAAATGTGGGGTTTGATGTTGACATTTTTGATGTCCGATTTGGTCTGACCCGGAACTTACGGACTTCTTTGTGTGTTACGCGAAGTGTCTTCTCCTTAGATCGTCTACCACAGCTGCGCTGTATTAGACAAAATAACAATACCTGGAAGATCCTGACCATGTTTTCAGTTGTCATGTCGTCCTCCTTCAGAGTAACACGTTCGGTCAGTGTATATTTTGGTAGAAAAAAAGAAAAACAAGTGGTTAATTGATTTTCGTTTTAAAATAGAGGAATTAAACTTGAATTTCGGGGCGTTTTTCTTTTTCAGTGTCATAACAGATAAACCGAATTTAAAAAACAGATTGATTTTCGTTTTCTCTTTCTAATAACAAAAAAGACAGTTACTACCTGACAGAAATGGAAAAACGCACCAAAAACGTCTGTTTTTTTTCATTTTCTGAGACCGGATGTTGTAATTTTCAAGGAAAGAGCGCTAACGCCTTGGTCACAAAGATTCTTACAAATGATGGGTTTGTGCGAATCTTCCAGTTCGTACGAAATCTAGAGTTCATAGACATTCGTGGAGGAAGCATGTCCACGATGTTCAGATTTCGTACAAACCCATCGTTTATATAAATACACCTTGAAATTAAATTTAAATTCTTCTATTTTAAAACGAAAATCCATTAACCACTTTTTGTTTTCTTTCTGTAAAGAAAATCCAGTTACCAAAAGATACACTGACCGCCTTTGCTGCCTCTGAACAACACAAAATTCTCCATTATCGCAGAATGCATTAGGCAGAATACTAGCAAACCCACGATTGTTTAGTTCAACACACCAAGAAGTCAATAACTTCCAGATCAAACCAAATTGGATATCAAAAATGTCAGCATGAAACCCCACATTTGGTCCATTTGTTTATTTTCAATTTTTAATTTGTGCGTACAATTGAAAGAATGAAAAACTACTCATTTTAAAGAAATTTTATTTTTGATTTGTGCATGAATAATGAAATGAGTCATTTTTTTTCTTTTTTCAATTGTGGATTCTCAGTTGAATATGGAAAGAACCAACAATACATGGATTATTATTATGATTATTTGTTGTTTTAAACTTGTTTATGGAGAGAAAAGATTGAATGTACTGGAAGAAATTATAGAATATACATGATGAATATAGCAAATAAACCTTAAACCCTGATAGGTCCTGATCAATAACATAGTTTCCGATAATTCCAGTTGAATCCCCTGGTATGAACCGTCCTCTATGGAATAAAAGGGAACTTGGATGAATTTAGCCTTAAAGTCTCTGTTAAATCCTGTCTTGTTTTTTTTTTTTCTTTCTTTCTTAATTATTTCACCCATTACTTGTTCTGTTGTTTAATCAACACATCTTTTCCATCATTATTCCTTCTTTTTCATCTTCTTTAAACTGGTTTTAATCAAAGCTGCAAGTTTTTAAAGTGTCTCAGAAAATCTTCCCTGAAATGGTAAATATTAGTATTTAATTTAAGCGTCTTTGAATGGATTTTTGTTTGTCAAGCTCGTCTGCATCAAAGTTCATTTTTCAAATTTTATGAAGCTCTATAATAAAAATAATTATAATGATCTAATATTTTTCTTCCACTCATACATTTAACTTTAATATTTAGACATAGACATTCATCTGTTTCTGATACTCGCTGGTCTGTTTTCTGTCATTTCTGCCTCTCACATGTCAATATTTCCTGGTTTCTTTGTTCTGGAACAAAAATGTAGTATTTTGTAGCTTTTTCACAGTTTTGAGACATTTTAAAACCAACTGATTTTTGAGAAAATAATCAACAGTGAAAATACGGATTAGTTTTATTTTTTATTTATTAGTTTTTGTTCCATAGTTTTATGAGTTGATGGAAAACTAATAAAAGATCAATAAGTCCACGTTGCATGTCCTCACAGATCCAAACCAGATAGTAACTGGACCGGGTCTGATTTGGGCCAGAGGGAGGGTTCTGGTCTGTTCTGGATCAGATTGTGGGTTCTGCTCCGGTCGAGGGTGGGCGGGGTCTCCAAGTCTTCCTCCTACAGGCTGACGGTCCTACTCTGTGCTCTGTCACCCCCTACAGGTTCCTCTGAGGCTGATCGAAAACGTGGAGAGCAGAGACATGTTCCAACTCCACATCATCTGTAAAGACTCCAAGGTTGTCAGGTGAGGAAACGAATTGCACACACTCAGACAAATACCTTTAACCAACACCTTTAATGAACACCTGAACATTTGATCTGGAACTGATCGTTATTATTGGACATTCTTGCGTTCCGTGGCTGATAAAACAGAAACAGGACTTTATGATGGATATAGGATTGTTTTTATAAATAAAATCAGTATTCACGTAACACATAAACGGTTCAGGAATTTCAGTCATCTGAATGACGATGGATGTGAAAATGTGTCACCGGCGTCTAAAAAGGGTTAATTTGTGAGTGGAACCGTGGTGTGTTTACAGACATGAGTACATCTGAACCTGCAGATGCATCTTGACTCGTCTCCGTTACGTCTGAAAGAGGCCATTGGTCTTGTTTTTCTCTTGGTTCTAATGCTGCCCTCACATGCTGTGGGGATTATGGTAAATACTAGTAACGTTCTTGAAAACTGTACATGAACCATGAACGCCCCCTCGTGTCGTTTTCCACTGGAGAACTGGGAAAATATTTTGATCCACGAGATGAAGTATCAGGTTGCCATAAATTATGTGTCAGACATTTTTCATTTTGGTTTGACAACAAAAGCGCTTGAACACAACACACAGGTGGAAAGGCTCATCTTCCCTGTAGCACCTGAAGGCAGCATTAGGCCTGAGGTTAAGAGGTTGTTCTCTGTGTGTGTGGATCGGATTCACCTCTGTGTTTCCTTCACAGATGCCACTTTGCCACCTTTAAGCAGTGCCAGGAATGGGTGAAGCGTCTGAACCGGGCTGCCGCCCACCCGTCCCGACTGGAGGACCTGTTCGCGCTGGCCTACCACGCCTGGTGTCTGGGTGGCAGCGCCGACGACGAGGACCAGCACGTCCACCTCTGTCGTCCAGGTCAGGAAACGCTCCGACCAACACTCAGTTCACCTCCAACATTTAAGTGTTGTCTAACATGAACCCGTCCGTCCACCCTGTGGCCATGTGTAGGTGACCATGTCCGTCAGCGGATGGAGATAGAGGTGAAGAGGATGAACTTCGACACGCAGAACATCTGGAGAGTGTCCGAAATCAACTGCAACTATAAGTACGTTACACATTCACCACATGAGTACAGATAGAACCAGAGTGTGTAGGACAGAGTCTGAGGAGCTTCACAGAGATAAGACCCTGTTTACGTTCACAAATCTACAAATACAATATAAACTATATGGACAAAAGTATTGGGACACGTCATATCTACAGCTGTACGATGTCCTGTTCATGATGTTTTGAGAGAAACATCAGTAGTTCTTCAGGTGTAACACCCGAACACTTAAGGCTTGTAGAGGAGGTGATACCCCCCCTACACTAAAGGTCATTAGCATATGGATTAACACCTACACAGACCACTCCCCCCACAGGTTTATAAGTCGCCTCCCCAGTTATTAGAACTGAAGAAGTCTGTTGGATGAAAGACGAAACGTTTACAAAAGAACTAAACCAGTCCAGTTGAACCCAGAAGAACCACCAAGAAGAACTATGGACACATGAGAACCTATATTTAATGGGACTGGAGGACAGGTGAGCTAGAGGACACGAGGACTGGACGACCAGAGGACTAGAGGATTAGAGACCTGGAGGACTAGAGGTTTGGAGGAATAGAGGACTGGAGGACCAGTGGGTTAGAGGAAAAGAGGACTAGAGGAGAAGAGGACTAGAGGTTTGGAGGAATAGAGGACTGGAGGACCAGTGGGTTAGAGGAGAAGAGGACTGGAGGACAGGAGGACTAGAGGTTTGGAGGATTAGAGGACTGGAGGAAAAGAGGACTAGAGGAAAAGAGGACTGGAGGACCAGAGGGTTAGAGGACTGGAGGACAGGAGGACTAGAGGTTTGAGGACAGGAGGATTAAAGGACAGGAGGATTGGAGGTCTGGCAGACAGGAGGACTGGGAGAAGACGTCCTTCTGAGGGACACAGACATGGAGGACAACCGTCTAATTAAACAAACCGCCGCCTGCTGAGGACCGTGACTCAGCACTCAGTCCACTTTCACTGATCCACCGTCTGCATCCCCCCTCCCTCCTCAGACAGACGGGGGTGGGGGGGTGAACAGGGCATCATGGGAGAGGAGGTGGAGACTGGAGGCAGATGGTGGAAGCAGTAGAACCCTGTAGAGACGCAAAACACAATATCACACACTGTCGGACGCAGCTTTACACACTCTACCGTTCACATTGAAGCTTTATTTCTGTGGTTCTAAACAGAATGTCAGCGTGGTATTCTGACCCCCCCAGTGGCACTAACACCCACCCTCACCCTGGTGCTTCTGCCCACAGGCTATGCTCCAGTTACCCCCAGAAGCTCCTGGTCCCTATATGGATCACAGATAAGGAGCTGGAGAGTGTGGCGTCCTTCAGGTCCTGGAAGAGGATCCCAGTGGTGGTCTACAGGTACATGTACACATTTTATATGAAGATAATTTTGTGTCTTTATTATGCAAGCAAAGGGGAGAAAGGCAAACCAAAAATACAGTTTTGAAAAAAAAAATCAAGATTTGAAAACAGAAATGAAGGTTTCAAAATTTTTAAGCTTAACAAAATCAATTGTGTTCTCATTTTCTTTCATTTCAGATCTGAAACGTCTGTTTGCAGGCCAAAATGTTTTGTCATTTTAAAGGTTTTGTTTGCAAGTCCAAAGGTTTTGCACCTCTAAATCTTTTGCAAACCAAAAAGTTTTGCTTGCAAGTTCAAGTGGGATTTACTTCCGGGTCAAAATCATTTGGGAATAGAACATTTTTTGCAAAGCAAAAAAGTTTTTGCGAACGTTCAACTGAACATGATGGGTGGGATCTACACGAGCAGAAGGGGTGGATTTCTATTGGTAGCTAGCTTCAGACTGACAGTGTAGCTGGTTCCTGGTCCTCCAGTCCACTGAAACACGGTGGGAACACAGCGCCCTGGGGCTCAGAGCCGACCTCACCACACCCCGGCTGTGTGCTGGATGTGGAGCCTGGGGTGAGCCAGGGTTTTGCACGACTGCGACTCCGAGCCCTCTGACCATTTATCATAATATTGTCTCTCCATTTTGTCTGTTTTCAGTGAAAATCAGGTGTTTTCCTGAATTTATTTTACTGATCATATACTTTAATCGTCATATTGAGATTCTATTTGAGGGTTATCAAACCAAAAACAGAGAAAATTGGAGAAAAAGTGAGCCCTGGGGCTCTGCTCCAAGGTGGTCCACACCGGGGCTCTGCTTCAAGGTGGCGCACAGTCAGGCAGAACCCAGCTCATACTCCGTATGGGGGCAGGAGGAACAGGCACCAGCTACACTGTCAATCCAAAGCAAGCTACCAATAGAAATCCACCACTTCTGCTCGTGTAGATCCCACCATCATGTTCAGTTGAACTTAGAAGCAAAAGTTTGTGCTTCGCAAAAGATTTTGACATGCAAAACTTTTCTATTCGCAAACTATTTTGACCCAGAAGTAAGTACCACTTGAACTTGCAAGCAAAACTTTTGATTTGCAAAAGATTTAGAGGTGCAAAACTTTTGGACTTGCAAACAAAACTTTTAAAATGACAAAACATTTTTGGCCTGCAAGCAGAAGATTCAGACCTGAAATAAAAGAAAATGAGAACACAATTGATTTTGTTAAGCTTAAAAATTTTGAAACCTACATTTTGTTTTCAAATCTTGATTTTGTGTTTCAAATCTATATGTTTTGTTAGCACTTTTACCCTTTGCTTGCATAATAAAGACACAAAATTGTCTTCATAGTCTGGTACCAACAAAGACACAAAACGCACACAATCTGAATGGTACATGAAGACCCGCTGTCTGAACGTAGCCTCAGTGACTTCCACACCCTGGTTTAAAACACAGTTCTGATTGGGTTCTTGTTTTGGTTCTGATCCAGACACCAAAGGAACGGTGCTGTCATCGCCCGCTGCAGTCAGCCTGAGATCAGCTGGTGGGGCTGGAGGAACACAGACGATGAGTACCTGGTCACGTCCATTGCCAAGGCCTGTCAGATGGACGCCGGGTCCAAGGGGACCTGTGGAGCGCCGGGCTGTCGGGGGCGGGGGGAGGGTCCTGACGCCTCCGACGGAGACTTTGGTAAAACATCACACACTGTGGTTCCACTGAGGTTACGGACTGTTGGGAATATCAGCTGATTTAGTTTAAATCTGTCAGACGTGATGGTTTTAAAGTGAATGAAGGTCAAGCAGACTGTGTCATAGTTTGGGCAGATGAACAGGGCTGGAGACTGTCCTGTGGGACAGACTGTCCTCTGGGACGGACGGTTGAATTCATATCATTGACAGATGTGATTCTGAAATGTCAAACACAGATGTCCCCGGTGTGGGACAAGCGACAAGGACTGAGTCCAGACGCAGAGGATGAGGATGTTTCAGGTCCTTAATGGACCGGATCTGGTCCTGTCTCTGGTCCTCCTCCTCTAATGACACTGTCCATCTGTCTCTCTGTCTGTCCCTGTGTCCCTCTGTCCATCCATCTGTCCAGACTCGTCTCTGACCGGCGGATCTGGCTGTGAGGACAACACCGTCCCTCAGAAGCTGCTGATTCTGGACGCTCGTTCGTACACAGCTGCGGTGGCGAATCGAGCCAAAGGCGGAGGCTGCGAATGTGAAGGTGAGAATGATGTAACCACAGCAAGTCCTGGACCCAGACCTGTCCTAGATCCGGTCTGTTCTGGACCTGGACCCAGCCTGGATCTGGTCTGTTCTGGTCCTTGACCCAGCACCAGACCCATCCTGTGGTTGTGGTTCTGACCCAGGTGCTGCTGTGTGTGTTTGTGTTCAGAGTACTACCCCAACTGTGAGGTGATGTTCATGGGAATGGCCAACATTCACGCCATCAGGAACAGCTTCCAGGCCCTACGCACCGTCTGCAGTCAGATCCCCGACCCGGGAAAGTAAGCCCATCTGTTTGACCTTTGACCCCCACCCCCTTAAAACACACAGTAAGATGGGAACACCTTCTGAACACAAGGCCTGAAAAATCAAAGTGAAACAGCACGTTCATTTTTTATTTTCACTTAATTTACTGTACTACGACAGCGAATTAAGGACACGTCTGTGTGTGTGTGTGTGTGTGTGTGTGTGTGTGTGTGTGTGTGTCCGTACAGAGCTAACTGCTGCAGTTTGTCATACTTATGTATTTTTGGTCAATGAACAGACTAGTGAAAACGGCAAGTTGATAGGACCAATATTTTGGCAGATATTAGTCATTTTGAAAACAATATCCTTACAATCACGTTGCTATGGCCAGAACGGTTTGGCAGTGACTGCTGGACAAATGTGGAACAACATGCACAAATATCCCCATGGGTCAAAGCACGAGTAGGAAAAATAAAAACACTTGTCATTACGAGAATAAAGTCGTAATATTTCGAGTATAAAGCCTTAATATTATGAGAATAAAGTTGTAGTTTTAAAAAAAAACAACTCATGAGTTTATTAAAATAATGTCATACTTTTATGAGATTAAAGTCCTAATATTTTGAAAATAAATTTGCAATAGCGCGCTAAAAAGTCATAATTTAGAAACTGCAATTTGCTCCAAATCCATTCGGTTCTTACGACGAAACAAACCCAGATGTGTGTGAACTGTCTTCAAAGTCCTTCCTACTAATACTAATGTGTTGATGGTGGGTGGAGCTAATAGGCTCAGTATTTGGTCTTTGGGTGTAAACCCAGGATGAAAGTAGAACCTCACAAAATGTTCCAAGTTCTCCATTATGAGACGAGTGAGTACGACTTTATTCTAGTAAATTATATTTTTCCTGCCTGCTTTTAAATTACGATGTTGTTCTCGTAATATTATGGCTTTGTTCTTGAAATATAACAACATTATTCTCATAATATTACGACTTCATTCTCGTAAAATTATTACTCTTTTTGTATTCGACTTTATTCTCATAAAATTAGGGGTTTTATCTCGATATTTTATTCTCGTAGTGACAGGTGTTTTTAGTTTCTTATGTGGCCCTAATACGCTGCCATCATTTACCAAACACCTACAAACTGAATTAATTTCTGTTCTTAAACATAAAATATAAGTTAAAATATGACTTTATTTATTCGACTGTGGGGAAATTTCACCGTTAACGGGAGCGAAAATACAAGACAGAAAAACATGCATGAAATATAAACAGAAGAAATCTGCTATTTCTATAAATATTTATGTAAGTTTAGATTTAAATATCATTAACATAGGAACAATATAATTGCACATGCCCATGGTGTGATAAGGGGGTGGGGTTTACTGGGAACTGTTCTCTGTTCTGATTGGCTGAGGAGAAATGACCTGCTTTATAAAAACTGAAATGTTCAGTGAAAGCCTTTAACCTGCTGATATACGACTGTTTGATGGGGTTCTGTTGTGTGTGGTTCTGACCCAACCCGTCCAGTTGGCTGTCTGCGTTGGAGAGCACCCGTTGGCTGCAGCACCTGTCCGTCATGCTGAAGGCGGCAGCTCTGGTGTGTTCAGCCGTAGAGCGCGAAGGCCGACCCGTCCTGGTCCACTGTTCAGACGGATGGGACCGCACGCCGCAGATCGTAGCGCTCGCCAAGATCCTGTTGGATCCGTACTACAGGACACTAGAGGTGGGTCCGAACCCGGTGGAAAGACCGGAACATACAGAAAACATACAAAACCAGGTCCACATCAACAGAACCAACGGGGAAACATCTCTGAAATTATACGGAATCATGTGTGACTGCACAGTCTGCTAAAGAACGGAATAAATAATATACATATACATATATAATATACATAAATAATAAACAAATAAATAAAATAAACCCAAGTGTCTGAATAAACTCAAGGTCCAGTATGGGTTCTGTCTTGATTCTGTATGGGTTTTGTAAGGGTCCAGTATGGGTTCTGTCTGGTTCTCTGTGAGTCCAGTATGGGTTCTGTGGGTCCAGTATAGGTTCTATGGGTTCTGTATGGGTCTAGTATGGGTTCTATGAGTTCTGTATGGGTCCAGTATGGGTTCTGTCTGGGTTCTCCTGGTCCACTGAACCCGTCCTGCTGTTGTCTCCTCAGGGGTTCCAGGTGCTGGTAGAGACTGAGTGGTTGGACTTTGGACATAAGTTCGGGGACCGCTGTGGACACCAGGAGAACTCTGATGACGTCAGTGAACAGTGTCCTGTCTTCCTGCAGTGGTTGGACTGTGTCCATCAGCTGATCAAACAGTTCCCCTGTCTGTTCGAGTTCAACGAGGCCTTTCTGGTGGGTGGGGCTTCATCTACTATGGACCGCCCACTAGGGGCTCCTCCTACTCCATCTTCATCCTCTTTTTCTCTTTCTCCTCCCTCTTCCTTCTTCTCCTCCTCCTCTTACTCTTGAAGTTCAGTCCAAATAAACATAAATACGTGTGTTTTCAGGATTTTCTACCTTTACAGTTTACTTTTTTTTTTTCCTACGTTTGAAGGTTTCTTGATGGAGCCTGACACCAGTGCTGATATTGATGTTAATGTTCGTGTTGATGTTAAATCCTCTGTGTTTTTGTTCCACAGGTGAAGTTAGTTCAACACACGTACTCGTGTCTTTATGGGACGTTTCTGTGTAACAACGGACGTGAGAGAGAAGCTAAAAACATCTACAAACGGACCTGCTCCGTGTGGTCGCTGCTCCGGACGGGAAACAAGAACTTCCAGAACTTCCTCTACATCCCTAGTCATGACATGGTTGGTACCAGAGTCAGATGAAACACCTACCACGTCTGTAACGCAGAGTTAGGGGACATCTTCTCCTCCTTCTCCTTCTCTTCACCTTCTACTCCTCCTTATTCTCCTCCTTTTCCTTTTTCTTCTCCTCCTCCTTCTTTTTCTTGTTCTCCTTTTCCTTTTTCTTCTCCTCCCTCTCCTTGTTCTTCTTTTTCTTCTTCTCCTCCATCTTCTCCTTTTTCTTCTCTCTCCTTCTCCTTCTTCTTCTCCTTTTTCTTCTCCCTCTCCTCCTTCTTCTTCTCCTCCTCCTCTTCTTCTCTTTCTGTTTCATCTGCTCCCTCGCCTCTTTCTTTTTATTTCTCTTTTCTTTCCTCTGGTTTGTTTCCACTCATGGATCCTTCTCACGTTCATCTATCTGCATTTGGTTTTTGTCAGGTGTTAATTCGGTCGGTGCTCAAAGGATTATTCTACTGTTACTCCACTCACTTCAGTTAATAGAGTAACAGCTGTTGGCACCGTCCTGCTGTTACCGACGGCGGTGACTGACATTAGCGATGATTCGGAGCTTTTCCAGTGAGTGGAGGAGGTGGAGGCAGTATTTAAAGTCCTGCCTCCATCTCAGGGTTAATGCGGTTCTGTTTTCAGAGTGTGAACATTAAAGCTGTAAACAGTAGAATGGATGGTACTAGTCACTGACGGCCCATGTGGACCTTGTTGACCCGTCCAGGTGTTGCAGCCTGTTTGCCACACCCGGGCCTTACAGCTGTGGACCGCCGTCTACCTGCCCACCTCCTCGCCATGCACGGCCGTGGACGACGCCATGGAGCTGTACCTCCCCCCGAACGGCAGCGGAGACGAGCTCACGTCCCGCTCCTTGGACAGGTGTGTAGGTCCATGCAGAGCTCCTCACATACTGAGGTTTGAATGGTGCACAGTACCCCCTGGAGGCCTAACCCAGGAATTACACCATCATTACTGCACCTTCAAGAGGGACTTCCTTTTTTAATTTAGTTTTTAATTTTAGCTGTTTTATTATATTTATTCTAGTGTTTCTTATATGATCCTTAACCCTCAAAGACCCAAACATCCACCATTGACCAAAACCATCTGCTGATGTAATAATTGATGTAAAATGCAGTTTAACCTCAATTATTCATAGAAAAACTTGTAGAATGAGAATAAAATGAGCAAAGCACTTTAAATATAAGGAACAAAATATACCAAAAACCTTCAAATATGGCATGAAAGGGAACAAATCCTTCTAAAATGAATAGAAAATGAGGAAAATACTTGAAAAATTACCAGAGTTCATCATTTCATACCAACCAGAACCATGTATTTATTCTGTTTTATCCCAAAAACCAAAACCATCGACTGATCTAAATTGTTTAATACCTGTTGATCCGCTAATCCTGTCAATACATGTAAATAATTGGTGTATAATACAGTTATTCATCTATTCATGGTCATCAGATATGACCCATTTGAATGTTCAGAGGCTCCGTAGTTGCCATGGAAACACCGTCATCTTCTACAACATTGATTCAGTGACAGTGGATGGAGACAGTTGGTTTACGTCCAGTTCATGACAGACTGGACTGAAAAAGACACTGTTAATTCAGTTTATGCGGTTTTGATATAATAACCCTTGAATTTACAGACTTTTCACTAGCATCTAAATTAAATATAAAAAATTAAATATAGAAAAATACACGATTTACACTGAAAAATGCAAATTACAGAGGATAATATTATAATAAATGGTGATAAATCACAAGTTAGATATACAGAAAAAATATTTTGGGAGTTAAATTAATTAAGGAGTTTATGCTATTTATAAAACCCAACTTCCTTTTTTAAGTAGTTTTAAATTTATTTTTGTTATCTTATTATATTTATTCTAGTGTTTCTTTATATGATACTTAATTTATTTTATTCTACTGGATGTCAGTTTAATTTCATTGTGCATGTTACAGTGACACTAATTATTCTGTTCTATCCTTTGATACTGAACAGACCAAGAAGATGAAGGTTCTGAAAGCTAAACAAAAAAACAGAGTGAAACTGTCCATTTATTTCATTCTGACCCTTTGTGTTCTGTTTATAATCAACCAGTTTTGTAGTTGTACCAGTTTCATACCAGCAGAGGGCAGCATGTCACATCCGTGTGTCCAGTTCACTTCAAAAGTGCATCACATTGATGAAAACTGATGATGATGATGATGATGGTGATGATGAGGCTGTGACTAAGATCAGCCCAGATTCCTTTTGATGCAAAGAAAGCCCATGAATCTTAAAATGAATCTGAAAAAAATCCACAAAGTTGAGTTTAGTTTAATGAGTTATCATTGCCATGGTTACGGACCAAACTTTTCATCTTTTATTCATCAGTACTTATCTTTTCTAGATGAATATATCTTTTTTGACTTTATTTTTCTGGTTAAACCTGATAAAACCTTCATATCATAGAACATAAACCGATTCAATGAAAACCAACCGTTGAATAATGATTCAAATTAGATTAAAATAATTAAAATAATAAAACCGGTGTCTTTTTCTTCGCAGACTCCCGAAGACGCGCTCCATGGACAACCTGGTGTCGGTGTTTGAGAACGGGGCACCGCTGACCCGGACCTCCAGCGACCCCAACCTCAACAAGCACTGCTCTGCACTGGAGCCTACCCCCGCCGTGGGAGGAGTCTCAGCAGACTCCAACACACCTGAGACCGCCCCCATGGACGGCGAGGAGGAGGAGTGTCCTCCAAGTACAGAGGACATTCAAGGGTCACCAGAGGAGGAGCCATGTCTGACCACACAGCCACTGCCATCCCCGCCCATACCTCCCGCCCCCCTCAGTAC
>JAPQRP010000008.1:19438279-19451976 GCA_037367295.1 Apogon hyalosoma | reverse complement strand
AAAAAGGAAAGGTAATAATTAGGAAGGTAATAATTAAAAAACAACAACTATAAAAACAGTCATGAAAACTAGGCATTTACACATTAGGAAGTAAATAAATAATAAAATAGTAATTATATATTAGCAGAATTGCTAATGATAATTATAATAAAGTGATAATTACTGATAAAGTATAAACTTGTGTTCATGTGACTCATTCACATCAGACAAAAAAAACCTATAAAAACAGAATAAAAACTTATAAATACGATTAAAATTAACCTTATTTTCAACTAATTAATGGATGTTTGAGTAAATGAATAAATAAATGGAGAAAATACAGGTGTCATTATAAACAGAACCAGAACCAGACTGGTTTATCTGTCATGACATTAAACCATCTTTAATGTGTAAAAGTTGTGGTTTGTTTTGGGTTTTGGTCCTTTTTTAACTGAACTTCAGTTTATTTGACTCATTTTCTTCATTTTTGCTAAAACTGTGGTTTAAATCTGAAACTGGACCGGGTCGGTACAGGTTCTGTGGGTCCGGGGGGACGTTTGTCCACCTGTTAAATGTCCTCCTCTGTCTCAGTGTCTTCAGTGTGTCCATGTGGTTCTGGTTCTGGTCCAGGTCTGGCTGATCCACCTTCCACCTTCTGGTTCTGGTTTGGAACCACATGTCCAATAAGAACAGAAGTGGTCTAGTTAAAATAGCCAGTCAGGAGGGGGTGGAGGGGGTATATGAGAGGGGAGGGGCATGTGTGTGTGTGTGTGTGTGTGTGTGTGTGGGTGTGTGTGTGTGGGTGGGTGGTGGGGGTTCTACATGGGGGGGCCTTTGGTGATTTATAACAGACGGATCCTCGGGGGCTCATTCTATATCCGACTGAACGTCCACAGAAGGACTTGGAGCGTCTGCCAGGCCCGGTTCAGGTGACCTGAACGCACCACTGAAGCACTCCCACCTGTTTCCCAGCATGCATCTGTGCATTTATTAACACTTGGTAGAGCATTAAAATGTGTCTGTTTGTTTTGACTCATTCTTCTGCTTGTTTTTCACCTGAATTTGTCCATTTATTTATTTCATTAGTTCACGTCGGTTTTTTTTTTCTTTTATTAATATTTAATTGAATTAATTAAATTTATTGTATTTTATTAAATTCAGACTCTGTTCAGGAGTCAATAGACTTATCAGATCCAGGATCAGAGCCCTGGTGGTTAAAGCTCGTCCTTTTGGATCAATCACCTCCTGTCATTGGTCATTAACTCCTCTGATGGGATCAGCTGATTTGGGGGGAGGGGGGTCCCCCAGGGGCCGGTGTTGGGCCCTCACGAGCTCCGACCACGGAGGAGGAGATGCCCGAAGGGGGAGGGGCCTCTCTCTTTCTTTCCTGTCGGGTTTGGTGATAGATAAGTAGAAGACCCCCTGAAGAATGCGATCACATCGGGAAAAAGCCGCGTTTGAATCGCCTCCGTCTGCACTCTGGTTCTGGTTCTGGTTCTGATTCGGTCCAGAATGAAGCATCTGATCCTGCCTTTGGTCCTGGTGTCGGTCTGGAGGTTCTGCTCCGGAGGTGGAGGTGAGGAGCCTCATCACACTTCCATCTGCACACATTTCTGTCAGGTTGGATGGATCTGAAGGTCCTGGTCTGACTGAAGGTTCTGGTTTCAGATTTTACGCATGAGTGTCTTTGGTTCTGTTCGGGTTTTGGTTCCATCTTCTGAGGGTTTGTCATGTCTGGAGCCTTTCACGGTTCGATTTAATCAATTCACTCAAGTAAATGTGTGAAAACAGGCTCAACTTGTCCTTCACCAGTTTTATCCAGACGCGTCTTTGACTTTATTCTCTTTCAAAGTTTGAATTAAAACCGTGCAGAACCGGTCCAACCGACTCGGTCCTGCGCAAAACCCCGAGTCATTCGCGTCTCCTTCACCAGAACCGGCTGCGCGCGGCTCCCACACCTGCCCCGTCTGTCACGACGCGGATCCGGACCGTTACTCGCGAGTCCCGGTCCGGGTCCAGGTCCAGGTCCGGGTCCGTCCTTCCATCTCCGAAGCCTCAAGGACGCAGAGGAGACACTGGTCCCAGCCCGGTACGGGACCGGATCCGAGCGGACCCGGGTCCCTCCGTCTCTCCTCGTGCACCTGCTCAGACCCGCGGAGCGCGCCAGTGACGCGCATTTGCGTCCGTTGCCGCAGAGACGCGCGTGAGGCTGCGCAGCGCAGCGCCGCGTCCCGGACCGACGGCCGAGGATGGACCGTGAACGCACCAGAAGACGACCGAACCACCGGAAAGACGTTATTTATTAATTTATTCATTTTAGGAAAATTAATGCAAACAAAACAAAACAAAACAAAAAAAAAAACCAAAAAAAAAAAAAAAAAAAAAAAAAAAAAAAACAAAAAAAAAAAAAAAAAAAAAAAAAAAAAAGGAAAAAGAAAAAAAAAGAAAAAAAGGCCCGAGGTTTGAACCATTTAACGGTAAAACTCCAAAAATGGACCAGAGCCTCCACCTCCCGAACGAACCGAGCCGTGCCGAGCCTTAGTTACTCTACTATGACACTGATTATTGACAAATTATTCCATTAATGTGTCATTAATGTGGAGGATGTTTGTGACATTCAGGGACAGAATGAAAGTTCAGTTCAACCGGGAAAAAGGAGCAAAAGAAACAAAACAAAACAAAACAAAACAAAAACCCAACATTTTATAACTTTGATTAGAAAAACAACAAAAAGAAATCTACACCTGTTATACTGGTTATACTGGTTATAATGGTTATAATATGGTTATAATAGTTATAATGGCTATACTGGTTATATGGGTTATACTGGTTATACTGATTATAATGGTTATACTGGTTATGATGCTTATACTGAGTACAGTGGTTATACTGGTTATACTGATTATAATGGATATACTAGTTATACTGGTTATAATGGTTGTACTGGTTATACTGAGTATAATGGTTGTTCTGGTTATACTGTCATAATGGTTATACTGGTTATAATGGTTTTACTGATTATAATGGTTATACTGGTTATACTGGTTATAATGGTAGTCCTTAAAAGGTTAAATAGTGACATTCATCTCCTTTATCCTAATGTTTTCATCACCAACAGGAGCTTCTCGTGGCCCCTGGTTTCTCTCCTCTCTCGCGTGCCTGCGTATTTTTCTGTTTTCTTCGTGTCTTCTCATACTTCTTCGTGTTTCTTCGTATTTCCTCGTGTTTCTTCGTGGTTTCTCATATTTTCTTCGTATTTCTTTGTATTTCCTCGTGTCTCCTCGTCTTTTCTCGTGGGTTTCGTCCACTCCGTCCTCTCCCACCTCATGGACAGTCCTACATATTTGTTTTCATTTCTTTGTCTTTTGTTCGGTTTCCTCCGTTTTCTCGGATCCATTCAGTCACATTCACATTGTTCTCACGCGGATCAAAGTCGAGCGGTCATTGGTCCAGATGAGGCGGCTCGAGCTCTGATTGGCTGATGAGATGAGGACTTCAAAAGGACAGTGAACTGTCCAACACCTGGACTGAACTGATGTCCTGTTTTAAAGACACACAAATGGAAAGAAAACACATCAAATATTTGATTCTAATCCAGTTATGATTAGATTTAATGGAAGTTCATGGTCATTTAACTAATGCATCCTTTACATCTATGACCTGATGCCTTCAACATTAACCCTTAAAAATTCACAACTATCTTGTCACAGCTTCCAAATGATTTTTTTGTCTTTCCCAAGTGATTTGTCACCATTTATTCAAATATTATCCTCTGTATTTTATATTTTTCAGTGTAAATCCTGTATTTTCTATATTTAAGTCACTGATCATGTAGATGTTCATTAAAGCTCAGTGTAAATTCAAAGGTTATTTTATCACAAACAGAAAAAAAACTGAAGAAAAACTTTTTCAGTTCCAGTCTATCGTTAACTGAACATAAAACAAGTATCTACAACTCTATTCTGTTCATGTTACTTAGTATTTTGTTGACTTACTAGTTATTGTTGTTAATTTTTGTTGCTTATTTTATTTTTCTTCATATCATTTTGGTAATTTTTTTTTGCAATTTTTCTTTTTAACATAAACCCAGTGTGTCCATCCACTGTCATTGAGCCAACTCCATAAATACAGTTCTTCATCTTTTCATGGTCATCAGCCATGACCCATCTGGATGTTCAGAGGCTCCGTCGTTACCATGGAAACACTGTCATCTTCTGCAACATTGATTCACCAGTAAAACCCATGGATATGGATCAATGACAGTAGATGGACACACTGGGTTTATGTTCAGTTAATGAGAGATTTGACTGAAAAAGTCACAATTTCTTCAGTTTTCTCTGTTTTAGACAAAATAATCTTTGCATTTACTCTGAGCTTTAATGAACATCTACATGATGAGTGAATTAAATATAGGAAAATACATGATTCAAACTGAAAAAACTCAAACTAAAGAGGACAAAATTATAATAAATGGTGATAAATCACTTAAGAAAGGTTAACTATAGATGAAAAAATCATTTGGGAAGTGACGCAAATGTCACACTGGGTCCTTATGGGTTAAACAGTTCCATCAGTGGATGGTTATGGGTGTTTTAGGGTTAATTCATTTGAATAAATCAGATGAACCAGTGCGTAAACAGTCAAACCTCATCCACGTCCGTTCTGGTGCCAAACTGATCACCTTCCTTCATTTACGTGCCTGTTGGCCAGTGATGGCACCTCTGAACACAGTCCAAAGCCCTGCGCTGCCTCCGTTTATTTTCAGAGGCCATTATCATGTTGGAGCAGGAGGAAGGACTTACCAACGGGGCTTCCTCCACAAACACCCGCACAACTCCTCATACAATTCTAATCACAGAGCAGGAGACCCTCCCCGTATTTTTTCAATGGCATGTGTGTTTTTCATAAATATTTGATTTGTGAGATAGCTGCAGATATTTGTCTCCAAGTCCAGGCTGGAAACATGCAAACCAATTGTGAAATATTAATAAACCCTCAAACAAACATGTGAGAATGGGACCTCACCGATGCTAAAGATTGGCTCAGTGTTTATTCTGATAGCACGGAAAGATAAAGCACAAACGGCAACTTTTTTGTGAAGAGGAAGACAATTCCTGTGTATTAGGGTTTTTGTATGACCGGGAATAATGGGAGAACAATCCACTGTTTGCATTAAAGGGAAGAAAAGCTATAAATAACAGGACATGTTCATGAACACGTATTAAATCTATAGCCGGACGTTTACCATTACATATGTGGCAGGCGGTTCTCACGATAGAGTGGAGGGGTTAAGACGTCTGAAGAGACCTGGACCACGATAACCCCCCCCATGTTTCCTCTGTTTCAGATTGGTGTTACATGTCCCAGTTCACCTGTGACCACCAATGCAACAGTAAGTCTGACCTTTTACCTGCACAATAGAATAGAATAGAATAGAATAGAATAGAATAGAATAGGCTTTATTGTCAGTATGTTATTGCACCACACATAGACTATTACATAACATATAACACAGTAAAATATAAACATATATTAGAAAATTAGATAAATATGCAATAAAAATATATGCAAAACATAATGTAAAATAGAGTAATCTAGTTCTGAAATTGAGTAATCTAGTTCTGTAACATTAGCCTCATGGTATAATTGTCCAAGTCATTTTTTGCCCATATTGTGATAGTTGTGTAACTTTAACACTTACACTGATTCATTCTATGCAGATATGAAAGAAATATGACTTAGATAATTATACCAAGAGGCTAATGATAATGATAAAATAGTAAAATAAAACAGAGGCATAAACAAGGTAAATATGTACAAGTAGAGTATAAGAATAAAAAGTACTTTTTATGTCTGTGCATATGAGGTTGTGATGCTGCATCAATTAAATTTAATCTGATCTAATGTAATGTAATGTAATGTAATGTAATCTAATCTAATCTTAATATAATCTGATCTAAGGGTTTGTTTAAATTGATGTTTTTGCGTCTTCTCAGATTTTTGGTCCAGTTTTAGTTTTAATAATCATTTCATATATTCTAAACTCATGTCGGTACTTTTTTCCATTTCATAACTAACCTTTAAACCCTTACGTGAGTCATTTAATAAAACTCTGTTCCGTGTAGTTTCAGTGTCTGTTGCATCTGGTTTCAGCTCCAGATAAATGGACTCACGCCAACGATGACTGTGGAGGGAAGTTCCAGTCGCCCATCAACGTGGTGACCAGGAAGACCCTCCCCGACGGCCGGCTCACCCCCTTCAACTTCAATGACTACCAGCAGATCTTCAGGGGGACCATCAAGAACAACGGACACTCAGGTGAGTCCACCAGGTCCGACCGGGTCAGGGTACGGGTCCGCGGGCACAGCATTCTCACCTCTGTGGCGTCTTGTCCTCCAGTCCAGGTCGGCATCCCCCACCTCAGCACCATCTCTGGGGGGGGTCTACCCACCACCTACAAGGCGGTCCAGTTCCACCTGCACTGGGGAGACAACGGGGGACCCGGGTCAGAACACACCATCGACGGGGAGCAGTACCCCATGGAGGTACAACAGTGTGGGGGGGGTCTACACAGTGACAACAGGCAGTTAAACTCTATAAGGATATGAACAAAAAATGGAAATATAATCATTCACATTTTTATTATCATCAAATTTCATCAGAATCAGGAAATAAATGAATAAACAGTGAATATTTAGAATATTCAGAATTCAGAATATTTCAGTCTTTAATGGTTATGGAGGAAAATTCACAGCTATTATAAATGAGGGTTTTTTGCTAAATATTTGTGTTTTGATTTTTCAGTTCATTATTATCCAGTAGAAATATGAGCGTTCAGTTGCATTAACACAAACAGAATGAACGAATATCATGTCTGAAGATAATTAAAAAGAATTCAAACCCTTAAAAATGTCTTTTGGAAATGAAGTGAATAAGGCACCGAAAATAAATAAATAATACATAATACACAAGACGTATCAAGTGAAATTAAGAGTACATGTGTCTTTTTAAATGTGGTAAATTGTGTAGTTTTGTGTAAATATCTCAGATTTTGTGACATTAAATGAGCATCAAAGTCTCCTCCAGATGTTTGAAATAGTTTAGTTCAGAGCTGAATTCCTCGAACATCAGTGTGAACCGACGGATCAGCTCCAACGGTGAATTTAATGGTGAATTAAATGGTGAATTTAACTTTGAACACTGATCTCCACAGCTTCACATCGTCCACATGAAGCATCACTACACCGACCTGACGACAGCGCTGTCTGACCCGGAGGGCGTGGCTGTGCTTGGATTCTTCTATGAGGTACGAGGATGATTAAAACCTAAGAAACACAGCTCAGTCAGAACCAGTCAGCCTTTATTGTCCTTGTGCTGGTCCAGTCAGTGCAACAATATGAATAAAAAAAACAATACATCATAAAATATGAATAAAACAAATATTAAATGACAAAAATGTAAAAAGTAAGATAAGATAAGATAAGATAAGATAATGACTGAAATGGTGCCAAACTGTCCTGTTCTTCACTTTCAGAGATCCAACAGCGCCAACAGGAAGTACGAGCCCATCGTCAATGCCCTGAGGAGCATCAAGACCTCAAGTAGGTACAGGTCCAGGTCCTTAGGTCCTAACATCCAGGTCCAGTTCCAGTCCACCTGTGGTTGAATCCCATTGTGCTGACGTTTACTTCCTGTGTTTCTTCTTCTTCTGTGGTTCTGCAGACGGGAACACGTCGCTGCCTCCCATCTCCTTGGCCCAGCTGATCCCGGCCCAACAGAACCTGACCAGTTACTACCGGTACAAGGGCTCGCTGACCACGCCAGGCTGCACAGAGGCCGTGGTCTGGACCCTGTTTGAGAACCCTATACCTCTGAGCGCCGAGCAGGTAAATGAAGGCACCTGTAGAACCTGGAGCGGTCCAGACCAGAACATCTGAGAAGGGTCAAGATTTTAGACATTCACAGTGGATCTGATATTCATCTGGACTCACATTCAGCCCAATCTGAGCTCAAATGGGTCAGAACCGTAAAACAATAAGACTGAAAAAGTACAATTACATTATTATAAAACTACAAATGATCCTTAAAAAATATAAATACCATGAAAAAACTGGAATTTATGAATAAAAAACAGTGAAATTGGACCAATATTCAGTTTATACATGTTCATTATTACATACAGATACAGCTGATGTACAATTACATGGATTTTCAGGTTATTCTTTATTTTTAAAAAATACGTTAAAAAGTTGGCAAAAATGAACAGAAATAAACAAAAAATAACAAAAAAAAATCAACAAATATGGATAAATTAAACAGTAACACAAACAAAACCTGCACAAAAATAAACAAAATATTGAGAAACATTAATAAAATGATGTTAAAACTAGACAAAACTAGCTGTCAGAAGCGACGGCTAGGGGTAAATCCCCGAACGCCCCCAATCCTTAACTAGACAGCTATGATGTCATGACATGAGGCATCTCCAGGTCACGACCTTTCATTTGCACTTGATTTGAAGTCATTCAGACAAATAGTTCCAGAGATATGAACAAAAGAGTGTTTAGTGATTTGAAACTTTTGAGCAGCAGCGGTGGAGCTGGTGGGGCTGGTGGGGCTGGCGGTGGCGGCAACTGGACCAAAAACATGATATCCTTGACACTGCGTTCGGGGATATGGCTATCCTTGAAGAAAATAATGTGAATAAACTGAACAAATATGAACAACATGAACTGTCATAAGAGAAGTATGGGTAATTATATCCCAAATGCAGTTTCGGGGATATTATGTTTTTGGTTCGACCGCCGCCACCAGATATCTTTCGTGTTAACGCAATAACTTGAAAAATATTTGGGTTTAGAAATTCCAAATTTTCCAGATCAATCAATACCATGGAGAGGAAGAACTGATTCGATTTTGGACGATTTACCGTTTCTAGATTGGCCACAAGGGGCCGCTCAAAAGTTTCAAATCATTAAACACGCTTTTGTTCATATCTCTGGAACTATTTGTCTGATTGACTTCAAATCAAGTGCAAATGAAAGGTCATGACCTGGGGATGCCTCACGTCATGACATCATAGCTGTCTGGTTAAGGATTGAGGGCATTCAGGGATATACCCCTAGCCGTCGCTTCCGACAGTTAGTTTTGTCAAGTTTGTAAATGTAAATATTTTCATGTACTTTTACTTTTTTTTTTACAGTTTGCATTTGTCATTATTTATAGTTGATTCTGTTCTTATTGAACTGGTTCTGATTCACTTGAGATCATATTGGTCTGAATCTGAACTAAAATGAGTTCAACATCATTTGTTGTTCATATGTTCAGTCTTTTTCATTTTTTCATAAATTCTTCCCATGGACCGGATCAGACCCTTTAGTGGCCCAGTTTTGGTCTACGGGCTGTATGTTTGACACCCCTGGTCTAGACCATTTAGAGTTTGTATGTTTAGGGCAGATGAACCTGGGATCTGATAGAATAGAATAGAATAGAATAGAATAGAATAAGACTTTATTGTCACTGTTACAGGATCAATGAAAATCAGTTTATCAGCAAAAACACTTTAAGTGTAAAAAATATAAAAGTATCACAGACAATAATACTGGAAAAAATGTCACAGATCCATCAGTTATTGTAAGAGTTATTTTAATTTTTTTTAAAAAATGATTTTAAGTTATTTTAGTGACAAACATCTTTTCAGACTCTGACCCTTTAAAAATCTTCATCTTCCTTTTTTCACTGGTTACTACGACCTTATCATTTCTAACACCATCATTTTATTAAAACAAACCATAGACATGGCTGCTGTTTTCCTCCTTTTCATCTGTTGCCATGGTAACACAGGTCCTACTTGGTAACACAAGTCCTAGTTCATACTTCTATATTTTTCTTCACATGCTTGGCTACAGTTTTAAGGTGGAATTAAAGGTGTGTAAAAGTCTTTAGACAAATGTGTTTGACTTTTATCTGTGGATCCTAAAGGTAACGACCTCTGACCTAATGTGTAAAACCCAGGTCAAAGGTCATGACTTTTCTGTTGTCGGTTCTTCTGAATCTGTGTTTGTGGCGTCTTCCTCCAGCTACGAACCTTCTCTGAGCTCAAGTTCCACGATGGGAAGCCCATGGTGGGGACCTTCAGGCCGGTGCAGCCCCTCAATGGGCGTCAGGTGTACCGATCCGGGGGCGCCGCTGTCCTAGCCAGCGCCACGGTTCTTGCGGCCGCTGTTGCCATCGCCCTGGGCCTGTCCCACCCCAACTAGAACCAGGCGTCCCACGCTGCACTGCGACATCCATGAACACCAACAGCCCTCCCCTTCCTCAGAAGAAAACCCTGGTTTGTAACATCGTCATCGCATGGTCAGTAAAGCCATTGGCCACCTCATAGTACACGCACCCGGCCCCGCCCATGTGACGCAAATGACGAAGGCGCTCCAGGAATGCCTTAGAGAGGCGGCACGTGGGCGGACGGCGCTCATGCATGCGTAGTTAAGCTATTCCGTAGTTCTTCATCAGCATTATGAATGTGCCATAAAGCAGGTTACAGAGCACGCTCAGTGACGCTCAGTTCCAGACCACGCCCCTTAGCTGTGCCCTAGTATTTTCTTCCTAAACACCAGCACGCCGTATGCCGACCTCGTGCACTTTGTCCAATGTCAGGTAAATTTAGTCCCAGTAATGTCAGCCTGGTTTCAACTCAGAGCACCACTGTCGCCAAACGGCCGCGCACGTGATGTGCACATGGACGGCGCGGAGCTATTTATAGAACCCTGAGTCATAAAAACAGGCTGCGTTTCAGAGCCAGCGGTCAAAGGAGTCAGCAGTTCTGGTCTCATTCAAGGTCCAGGAGCACCCCCCGCTACGCCAGGTGAACTCTGGGTAAGAGGGGAGGGGCAGGGGGAGTGGGGGTTGGCGGCATCCACACAGCCATGGTGACCGGAGGGGGAGGGGCATCGCCTGCATCCGGAGGCAGAGGGGCGGTACCTGAGAGGAGGAGGAGCCTCCATCAGACTGCACAGGAAGTGGTGGTAGCTGCTGTGACCCCCCCTTTTGTGGCCGGTTTCAGAACCCAAATGCAGATTTAATGCAACTCCTAGGAACGTTCGACTTTCTTAATGTTTTAGTCAATGAACAGAAGCTGAACGTCATCACTAACCCTTAAACACCCACAACTGTTTTTGCAGCGACTTCCAACTGAATTTAACTCTTGCCAAGTGATTTATCACCTGCTCATAGAATATTATCTTTAGCATTTTTCAGTGTAGATCCTGTATTTTCAATATTTAACTCAGTGTAGATCAGGGTTGTCCAACTCATTTTAGTTTAGGTTCCACATTCAGTCCAATTCCATCTCAAATGACCAGTAAAATAACAACACAATAACCCATAAATAATGACAACTCCAAGCATTTCCTCTTTGTTATAGTGCAGTAAAAACACTAAATTATGAAAATATTTACATTTACAAACTATCCTTTAACAAAAAAATGTGAATAACCTGAAAAAAGCTTAAATTTCTAAGATAAAGTGCAATTTGAACAATAATATACCTCAACTTATCATTTGTACATGTGCGTTACGCTCAATGTTACACAAACATTTGGCAAAACAGGCAGAGTATTGGTCACATTATTTTTAATTTTCAGGTTGTTCACATGTTCTTAGGGTTATTCTGTTATTATTTTACTTTGGATCATATTGGTCTGTATGTGGAACTTGAACTCACACCACTTCAACACTCTTACATGTTATATCTTAAGTGGAATTTTTGCACTTTTTAAAATCATGTTATGGGCCCGATTGGAACCCTAGGAGGGCCAGTTTTGGTCCACAGGCCGCATGTTTGACACCTGTGATGTAGAGGTCCATTAAAGTAAATTCAAAGGTTATTAGATCAAAGCAAATAAAGAAAATATGAGTTTTTCCGTTAAACATGTCATAAATTGTATAGAAAAACAAGCATCTACAACCACTTTCATTTGTCAAACTGCATGAGTTTTATTGTTGAACCAGTGTGATCATGGGGTGTCCGTGGTAACTGTAAAAATTAAAAAAAAAAAAAAAAAAAAAGCAGTGTCAATATTGAGTATTTATAACTCTATGGAGAGTAAACCAGCTCTATCAGTGGAGTTCAAAGTCAGTGTAAAGTTCTGCACAGGTGCAGTGTAAAATTCATCTGTACAGAGTGATGATTAGTGCCAGTCTGCCGCATTGCATTGTGGGTACCGGACACTTTACTCATTGTGTTCTGTTTTATGTGCAGGGGGTAGGGGGGTGTTAATGTTTATTAAGGTTAATGTGTCTGTTTTACACAATTATTGGCCTTTTTATGTTAATTTTTTATCAATGTGACGCCATTAGACAAACCTGGTTGACATTATGAAGTTGTCATTGTTACACAATTGAAGAGGTCTTTGCCCCTTCAAAGTAAAAGCACACCTTGAAATGTTTGAAACCTATAGAGCAAATTATCTCCCTTGTGAGTGTAACATTAAAACTCTTAATCTATCATTACTAACCAAAGGACCACTTAAAAAAATTCTGAAAGTCATCTCACGACCTCCACCTTAGGAACCCCTGCATTTCTACATTATTTCAATATTAATTCATTAATATAAACAACTATATTTGGAATAAAAATAGCTCTGTAAAGTGTAGTCCATTTCTCTCAACAGTTTGAAAACATCACAGTGTTAAATGATTTTACACATTTCATTGGTAATGTTGACACTGAATTCAGTAGAATTAACTCTGAAAATTTGACACTGGCCATAGAGTAAATTTTACTCCAATTCTGAGTGGGACCAAATGTTATCTATAACAGAGTTAAATTCAACTCTCTAAGAGTTAAATTGACACTCACTTTTTTTAACTGCGTAGAGGCCGTGGATGCTTCTGAAAAAGACGAAAACTGCATTTGAATTACTTCACTGCGTTGGTTCAAAAGTTCAGACGTATGCTTTTTGGGTCTTTAAGGGTTAAACTTTAGAGCAATAATGACCCGTGGGACCGATACGGCGGTCCAGTAAAGACCGTGAGACCAGAACGACTCCTGGACCGTTTGGTTGAACGCAGCCTCTAGTGGCCGTCAGTGGTATTACACGTCCGGACACTTCCAGACTTTTCTTCCTTCATACGTTTGCATGATCCGAACAGCGCCTCCGTCACTCACGTTTCCATGTTTCCGACCTGTGGAGTTCGGCGGTTGATCCTCCGAACATCTGACGTGTTCATGGCTTGTATTCCAGGGTCTCAGATGCACTGAATGTTATCGACTGTGAATTACACCCATGAGTCCCGGCTTATTTATCCACCAGGACTCCTTCTGTATTCTAGTGAGAGATTTGTGCAATTTTCCAGCAAGATTTAATGTGATGATCGAGCAAGGAATATATCTGTATTTTCCATTGTTTCCAAGCATCTACTTCTGCTTCTCTGCTGTTTCATTGTACATGTATTTATGAACTGAATGTTTATATTGATATGAGACGCACAGTCAATGTTATTTATGTATTGCCAAGTTTATATAGTCTTGAATGCCAAACATATATGAAGAATCCAGATGTTTATGACCAATCGAGTTTACTCATGATGTTCAAGTGTATGAGATTGTCAGTTTGTGATGCTTGAAAGTGTCATAATATGTGAACAATAAACCACTTACATGCCTTTGTAATCAGCCTCCTGCTTCGGTTTATCTACTTACATAAAGCAGGTTACAG
>JAPQRP010000008.1:19386739-19402685 GCA_037367295.1 Apogon hyalosoma | reverse complement strand
GCCCAAATGAATCTAAAAATAGCTTTGCAGCACCTGGAGGGTTCAAATTCAAACTGTATGAACTATTAGGGTCCAAAGACACAAAGAAATGAAACACAGACTAATAAAAGTGGGTTTAGATAAATATGAACCCTGTAATAAAGTGAACAGATGTCAGACATGTATGTTTTTTAGTTTACCTTTTATCTGTAAATTTGCAATATTTATACACATTTATCCATAAACTGAAGATGGAAATGATCAATTGGATAAATATGTTTTTTTTGATCATGGTCTCTTAATAAATAATTTAAAATAAACTAAATTACATGAATGATTTGGTCCAGTATGAACAAAAACACATTCTTTTGCACTGAAACAACCACCCTTGATCAGTTTATTTACCGGTAATAGTCAATTGATAACTGAAGTATTGATTAGGATGAAACTGTTGAACCTGATTCTACTCCCGGTGGATTGGGTTTATATTCTAAATGGGTTCTGTCTCCTCGGATCATAAACAGTGGCTCAGAATCCGAACCAGGTGGAGGCTGAAGGCAAAAGGGACCTGGTCCAGGAGAAAAACCTGAACAGACTGATCCGTTAACGCCGTCTCAGCTCATTGGCTGCTTCATGAAGCGAGAGAGGGCAAACGTGTCATTAGGACGAATGTGTCATTAGAACCTGAACACCAGCAGCGTTAAAGCCCTCAGCGGCTGTAACCGTCTCTGTTCCATGGGCTTTGGGCATCTTTTTACGTCTATCAACCACAAACCGCAGAAATGCAATCTATAACACATTGAAACGGCATTAAAGTGACGATCAAATAATTAAGTTGTTTATGAAGAAAATACGTACATTTGTGTGTTTCTTTCGTCACACTGCTGCACTTTTTTTGCTGTGTTTACCTCCGTCTTGCCGATTATTTGAACAGAATTATGGGAGATTTTTCATACCCTTTCATTTGTAGTGTGGTCCTGAAAAATCTCCATTTGGAGGGTCAAACAGTTCTCACCCTTAGTCCCTCCCCTCTGACTCATCAAGAAGCGGGACACCCCTACCCCTTCACGTGAATGTGCAAAATGGAGGGGGAGGGGCCAAGGGGTGAATTGGGATTGGGCCTATCACTACTACTACCACAATAACTAGGCTATGTTGGCTGTTTAGAGCTGGAAGTGACCGTATTTGGATAAGATGAGTGGAGCTATGGGAGTCTGAGGGGTCAGAGGTGAGCTACTGCTAAACATTAGCTTATTGACCTGGTAAAACAGTAAATGTCATCCTGTTAGGGACATTTATCATCCACATCTACAGTGAAGCTGTAGATCCCAATCACAGCTGTCAATCAAAGCTTCTACTGGACCTGAGATCTGATTAACGGGAAAGAATTAGCGACGGACCAGATCGTTTATTAGAGGGTCCAGACAAAAACCAATGAGACCAGAATGAGTCCTGGAAAGAAAGAGAAAAAAACCCCAAAACATGGTCATAGTATTTTCAGAGTTCAGTTCAGCGTCTGTTTATGAAGTAGCATCTAGTGGCTGTTGGTGGTATTACAACTATAAAACACCGCATCCACTTCAGTTTGGAGTCGAGATAAACTATTGTGTTTCAACGTCATTGACTGTTTTTATGACGAAATTTATAATGGTACATAAATATACGTACAATTAATAAATAATACATGCATAATAATTGTAATATATAATAAAACACACAAAACAAACCTTAAAAATATCTGTTACTGCAGTGTTTTACTAATAAGACACTAAAAACAGAACTTTCATTGATTTCTACATCAGTCAAACTGATGAGATGATGACCCTTTTCCCATAAATAATGACATTATTTACATGATTATTGTAAAAGTGATTTCAACTACATCTAAATTACTGGTTTGTGGTGTCTTCAGTGGTTGATAAATGCAGATCTTATGGTCATTTATGATATTTTCGTGTACATTTGTTCAGGGCAGATGAATCTTTTGGGTCTTGAAATGAAAAACTTTGACAATAACTGAAGGTTTTCATGAATCTGTGGCATTTCTTCAGGGTTTTTACCCTGAACTTGACATCGACTACAGTGAATTTGTCCAAACACAGATTAAATGTATTTTATTGTATGAAGGATTCGGTGGGAAAACGTCTGGGAGGCGACTTCTCCCAGGATATTAAAGGTGAACTCGTGTGAACCTTCCATTAGCTGCAGGCGGATGCAGACATCCACCATCAGACCCAGTAAATCTGAACCGGACTCACATTTCCACCATTCATTAACGTCGAACGCCGGAACTAGACTCTCATGTCCTGGGAACTTTGAACTCAGTCAATGAAGTGGAGTTAAAAATAAAAACTGGATCCAGACAGTAGATTTAAATTAAAAAAAAAAAAAAAAAAGAAAAAGAAAGAAGAATGAACAATGAAACTACAAACACCTCTACATAGGAGTCATGGTGCATTCAAGTGCTCTCTGTAAATCCTGAACTCTGTAGGTACGACTTTATTCTTGTTAATTATGATATTTTTCCCGCCTGTTTTAAAATTGCGACGTTATTCTTGTAATATTATGACTTTATTCTCAAAATATGATGACAGTATTCTCATAATATTACAACTTCATTCTCATAAAATTATGACACTTTTTGTATTCGACTTTATTCTCATAAAATTACGGGTTTTATCTCAATATTTTACGACTTTATTGTCGTAGTTACAAGTGTTTTTATTTTCTTATGCACCTCTAATACACCGTCGTAGATTTGACTAAAAACAAAAAAACTCCTTATCAGCTCAGATTTAAAAGAATCAACAATGAAACTAGAAACACCCCTACATGGGAGTCATGGTGCATTCAAGTGCATCCTGTAAACTCTGAACTCAAATCTAATCTGCTTGGATATTTAATAATACAGGAACATATACTTCATTTTGTTTGAATTTACATTGTCAGTATGACGGTGTATTAGGGCCACATAAGAAAATAAAAACACTTGTAACTACGAGAACAAAGTCATAAAGTATTGAGATAAAACCTTTAATTTTATGAGAATAAAGTCAAATACAAAAAGGGTCATAATTTAATGAGAATAAAGCCATAATATTATGAGAATAACGTAATAATTTAAAAACAGGCTGGGAAAAATATCCTAATATTACAAGAATAAAGTTTTACACACTGGTCGCATAATGGAGAACTTGAAACATTTTGTGAGGTTCTACTGTCAGTTGGGGTTTATGCATAAAGGCCAAATACTGAGCCTATTAGCCCCGCCCACCATCAACACATTAGCCTTAGTCGAAGGACATTGAAGACAGTTTGCACACGTTTGGGTTTGTTTCGTTAGAAGAACCGAATGGATTTGGAGCAAAATACTTAACTTACAATTACAAACTTACAGGCTTACAATTTCTAAATTATGACTTTTTATCAGGCTATTTTGAATTTATTTTCAAAATATTATGACTTTAATCTCATAAAAGTACAATATTATTTTTGTAAAATTATGAGTTTTTTAAACCATGACTTTATTCTCATAAAAAAGTTTTTTTTTTTTTTATGTGGCCCTAATACGCTGTCGTAGATTTCGAAGAATCGACATTGAAACTAAAAACACCTCTACATGGGAGTCATGGTGTATTCAAGTGCACCCCATAAACCCTGAACCCCACTACTATGTCTGTCATCTCATCTTTTATAAAATGTATTTTAATGATTAACCCTTTAATTTCTATTTTACATTTTAAAAACCTGTAAGAAAATGCTGGAAGTGAAATAATAAAGACATTAAAGATGTATTTATGTAAGAAATGAGTCGATTATTAAAACCATCCTGTACTGACAACCTCACATAAACTCATGTTTCTTTCTTTCTTGTGTTTTTTGTTCAGTTCAACATTTTCCTCCTGATTCAATCCGAATCTCTTACTTTAGTGTAAACGTGTGTTTCATCATAATGAACAAACTTTAATAACAATAAAAATCACTGACTTACATCCATCTCGTCCACTTTTACTCACCGTGTTTCATCATGTTTTTCTTTATTTCGTCACGTCTTCTCCTTTCTTTACTCCCAGATTTCCACACAGTTCAGTGATGAAACCTCGTATCTCCAAAGAGCTGAAAGAAACCTTCAGAACCAGGAGCTAGGATGGGATGTGTGTCCTTCTGCCTCCATCTAGTGGCTGATAGTGGTGGATGAAGGACCTGCAGGAGGAAGGAGAGTTTGAACAGGTGATTTTATTTTATTAATATTTTAAAAGTTTGTTTTAGAGTTGAATCATTGATGAAAATGTCAAGTTAATATTACAATTTTAATTTAATTTGAGTGTCTTTGAGGAAAATGTACAGATTATTGATCATTTCACCTGTTCAAATGTGTAAAGAAATAAATTAATAATCAATCAATTAATCATGTTTCACAGATAGAAAGTAAATGAAGTGAACTAAGAAAAAAAAATGTTTATTCAAAACAACAACCTGTAAAAGTCACTGCGTCACGTTCATGAAACAACTTTAGTGAATAAAAGTGTCAAAATGATCAGACTAATCAAACCTTTTCAAGAAAATGAACAGGAAGAAGATGAGATGAGATGAAATCTGATCGATTTCCTCCTTGATTATTGGCATTTTTTTTGGCTGTTTTTCAGTTTCTTTTTGTTGTTTCGTCTGTTGTTTTTATGATTTGATGTCAATCAGATGGAAACTGAAGGTTGAGTTCTAGTTTTAAGTTCAATGTAAAATCAAAGTGTAACTAGATAAAGACTGGATTTGTATGTAATGTGGATCTCAGCTGAATAATGTGCAACTTATTGTGAAACTGATCATCTTTGTTTTTGCTTTTATTTGTCCCATAGATTCTTTCTTTTATTTTTAATTCCTTTTATTTTCCAAACACTTGAAATAAACGGAAATTGAATTTTAAACATTTATTTTTTATAACATGCTTTATTAGTCTTATCTCCTCTGTCTAATGCAGGGGTGTCAAACATGTGGTCCACGGGCCAAAACCGGCCCCTGAGATGAATCTGTGAAGTGCAAAAACTACACTGAAGATGTGAACAATCAAGGATGTTAAACTGGTTTTAGTTCAGGTTCCACATCCAGACCGAATGTGATCCAGTAAAGTAATAATATAATCTATAAATAATGACAACTACAAATTTTCTTCTTTATTTAATGTGTAAGAATAACATGATTTTATGAAACTATTTACATTTACAAACTATCCTATAACAGTAAATATGAACAACCTGAAATGGCTTCATATAAATCAGTGTAATTGACATATATTATAATATTCAGTCTCTTATTAAATATGTGGTGCATTTGTAGATCCACTGGAATCTGTACATTGGGTTAAAAATATGCTCTGATGTAATATTGTAGAAAATGTTCTTATTTTAGTTTCAAACTCCAAACCTTTAATAATATTCTGTCTGTTTCCACATGTTTGTGTAACATTGTGTGTAATGCACATGTATAAATGATAAGTTGAGGCAGAATATTGTTAAACTTGCATTTATTTTTCTTACAAAAATTTCAGTTTTTTCAGGTTGTTCACATTTTTTTGGTGAAAGTATGTAAAAGGAAATATTTTCATATTTTTTTTTTTTTTATTGAACTAAAACAAAGAGGAAAAGTTGTCATTATTTGTAATTTGTTGTGTTCTTTTTTTCCTGGTTCTGATCCACTTTAGATCATATTGGTCTGAATGTGGAACCTGAACTAACTGTAATGCATCCTGACTTTACTGTGATGAATGTTGAGACGTTTCTTTGTGTATTTTAGGAGAAAAGGGGAAAAAAAGTGTCTTCACCACATTTACTCAACACAGTCTGAAGAATTTGCAAAATAAAATACTATGAACAGACAGAAGAGAAATATGAGGAGAATAAAAGTGAGCACTTTTACTCCAGTTCTATGAGGGAATATTGGCAAAAATTTGCATAAAAAACAAAGAAATAGATGAGGATCAACTACAACAAACTGCAGGTGAAACTAAAAACCCAGAGGTTCATAAAATGATACTAGAAAAAACGGAGAAGACATGAAGTAAATCTTAAAATTTAGGGAAATTCTGAAACACAATAAATGAATTCAGTAAAAAACTGGAAAACACCAGGACAGAGAATCAGATTTAACCCAGAGAGACACCCAAGTTTTCTGTTCCTTTTTTTTTTTCTAATTAAATTTAAATGGATAAAAAGAAGCTGAAGGAAACATCACATTAAAATTATGAAGTGAAAATAAAAGACAGAACAGAGGAACAATGACACACAGGGAAACCACCGCTGATGGATTTAGTTTCTTTTCCAGTTTTGGGTGTTTAATTTCCTTCCTGTTCACACAGAATCATGTCTTTGGAAATTAACTGAAAGTCTGTCATTTTCTATCTTCCGATCTTTATATGTTTAGAGCGTCGTCATACATTGAAACACTTTTATCAGTTTTAAAACCAGCCTGTTTTCAGCTGTATGACAGTGTATTTTACAGAGAATCCAAGAGGGTTTAAAATAGTTTTTGTTGAGTCAAGAGTAAAGACAAATAAGAATAAAAATATTAGAATCAACTGAAGACATAATTTAGGCAGATTTCATCTCATTTTGTACCTTTAATTTTGTTTTTTAGACTTCATTTCCACATTATTTTAACGTGTTTTATTCCTTTTGATAAACTTTTAGTTATTGTTTTCACCCTGTTCACATAAACAGGTAAACTTGCTTTTATTTCTTTTATTTGACTCCACCTGCTCTTTAAAAACAGACTTTTATAAACTCGTGGAAAAATACGCTAAAAAAAAAAAAAAAAAAGGTTAAATACGACATAGAGCTGACGTTAACGGCAGTAGAGGTAGACTTTAAACGCACCTTTTACCCCTGTCCGTGAACGCAGCTCTGTGTCCACATGACCATAAGACGTCATGTGATTGGCTGAATTGTGCTCGCTGTGCGCGCGCACAGGGCGCTCCGGGTCCGGGATGGCGGCTCCAGCTCTGCACGGTGTGTTCCGGGTCCCGGTCCGGGTCCGGTTCCTGGTCCGGGTACTGGTCTTGTTCACAGTTCTGGACGCGGTCAGTCCGCTGTTCCCCCGGGAATCTGGATCCAGGGAACTGAAGGAGCTCAACGGGATCTGGACCTTCAGGGCCGACCGGTCCCCCAGCCGGAACCGGAGCTTCGAGGACGGATGGTTCCGACGGAGGCTGGTGGAGGTGAGGGGGGCCACGGGACCCGGAGACCCGGACCAGGGGACCCGGAGTCCTGGGTCAGGGTCAGAGTTTAGGACCGACGGGTTTATTAGACATTAATAAGTAACACTAAGTGTGTGTGTGTGTGTGTGTGTGTGTGTGTGTGTGTAAATAAACCGGATTAAAGGTTAAACTAGGACTGAGTCAACAAACAAACAAACAGAGCAGAGGAAACCAGTAAAGCAACAACTAGTTAATGAACAACTAGTAAATAAACAACTAGGGAATAATCAACTGGTAAACAACAACCACTGAAGAGAAAACAACTAGAACACAAACAACTAATGAAGAAGAAAAAAAATAGTGAATAAAGACCTAGTAAACAAACAACTAGTGAACCCTGTTCAACCCACTGAACATGAAGAACCAGTTAAAAACAATGAGCAGGTTAAGTCTGTGGTTAGTGGTTGGTTAAACTGTTCAAGGGTTGATTCTGTTACTGATGATTTGAGTTATTAAAGAGTCAGTTTGGTCAAATACAGATTAAAAGACCCACAGCATCCACCGCCATTTATTCATATTAATATTAGGATTATTATTATTGTTATTCATATTATTATGTTTAGTATTATTAATAATATTGTTATTATTATTATAAAAGCCTCCTGTCACTAATAAAATGTTTTTCATTGGTTTTACTTCTTGATTCTGGAGTTTGAGTTCATATTAGTTAGTTTCTAGGGCCTTCTTTATTTTTCACATTTGATTTAATCACATTGATTTGATAGCATCTTCATCAATACCTGCCCCTGAACACATCATGTCTGGTGCTTTGTGTCATAGACCGGACCCGTCATCGAAATGCCAGTTCCCGCCAGTTACAACGACATTACCCAGGATTCCACGCTGAGGGACTTCATCGGCTGGGTGTGGTACGAGCGGGAGGTGCTGGTTCCGGCCCGATGGGTCCAAGACGAAGACCTGAGGCTGGTTCTGAGGGTCGGAAGTGCCCACTATTACTCCATGGTGGTGAGTTGGACTTAAGTGTCTGTGATCAGGAATGTGGAACACATTTCACATCCAGACCAATATGACCTGAACGGGGTCGGACCAGTAGAAGAATATCAGACATAGTTTATCGATCGGCCAAAGTGGGAACATCAAATGTACAGCAGCACAAGGAAAGAAACATCAAATACAAGAGAAGAGAAAGAAAATATAAACATAGAATATAGATAGAAACTGAATGACATTAAGAGGAAGAAAAATAGTAGTAAATAAAGCCACGAGTGACAGATGCAACATATAATGATTATATCAGAATAATTATTAGAATCTAATAATAATTAACAGTAAAAAAGAAAAAAAAAAAGTCAAATTACAATTATGAAAATGTTCACATCTACAAAGTTTCCTTAAAAATCTGAATAATATGAACCTGGCATTTCTTATAAAAAATCAGTGTAATTGGACCAATATTAAACCTCAGTTCATCATTTACACATGGTCATTATAATGTACAGATCTCAGTGGATCTACAAATACACACATTTAATAACAGACAGAATATTGGTACAATTACACTGATTTATATCAACCCATAAAGACCCAGCACTTCTTTTGTGTCAGTTCCCAAATAAAATTTTCTCTATATCTAACCTTTCTTGAGTAATTTATCTCTATTATAATACTAGCTTCTGTATTTTGCATTTTATCAATATAAATCAGCTGTTTTCTATATTTAATTCACTGATCATGTAGATGTTGTTGGGGGTTATTATATCAGAAACAGAGAAAATTGAAGAAAAAGTGTCTTTTTCAGTCCAATCCATCATTACCTGAACATAAACCCAGTGTGTCCATCCACTGTCATTGATCCAACTCCATGGGTTTTACTGGTGAATCAATATCGTAGAAGATGACGGTGTTTCCATGGTAACTACAGAGCCATTGAAACGTCCAAATGGGTCATATCTGATGATCATGAAAAGATGAATAACTGTATTTTACACCAATTCTTTACATGTATTGATAGGATCAATGGATCAACAGGTTTTAAACAGTTTAGTTCAGTAGATGGTTTAGGATAAAGGTGGGTGTTTGGGTCTTTAAGGGTTAATACTAATGCGTTGACCCGTGTGCATCCACAGGTTCTAGATGTGGTAGTTTTTATGCTGTTGTGTATTCATGCATGTTGTACCGCATTTATCCAGCAGTCACCGCCAAAGCATTCTGGCCATAGCAACGTGATTATAAGGCTATTGTATTCAAAATGACGATTGTCTGCCAAAATATTGGTCCAGTCAACTTACTGTTTTCACTCATCTATTCACTGACCAGAAATACATAAGTATGACAAACTGCAGTAGTCAGCTCTGTACAGACACACATACAGACACACAGAGGCCACTTGGCTTTTATAATCTACATTATTTACTCACATTTTTTGTTAAAGGATAATTTGTAAATGTAAATATTTTTATGTGTTTTTACTTTTTTAACACTAAAACAAAGAGAACAGTTTGTATTTGTCATTATTTATAGTTTTTTCTGCTCTTATTTTTCTGGTTCTGATCCACTTTTGATCCTGTTGGTCTGAATGTGGAACCTGAACTAAACGGACTTGAACATTATTGACTGTTGATATGTTCAGTGTCATTTTTCCTCCTGTGGACCAGATTGGACTCTTTAGCGGTCCCTTTTGTCCCTATTTGGCACCTGTGACGTTGATTCATTAGTAATTTTCTTCTGATTCAGTTTATTAAACTGTTGAGGCTTAAGATGGAAGATACATGTGATCCATCAGGTTTTCTGACGGTGCTGCCCCAGTGCATTATGGGATGGTATGATCAGCTAAAGGAGACAGTAACAGAAACAGTGAAGCTGTTCATGAGGGTCCATCAGGGTTCATTAGGGTTCATCCAGACCTCTGTGCGTCCAACCCTCACCTGCTTTGGTGTCTTCATTCCAGTGGGTGAACGGGGTGAAGGTGATGGAGCACGAAGGCGGCCATCTTCCCTTCGAGGCTGAGATCGGCAGCGTTCTGAGGAAGGACCCGGGTTCTGGGTGCAGGATCACCATCGCCGTCAACAACACCCTGACCCTGCAGACGCTGCCCCCAGGGGTCATCATGCACTTTGACGACCCGACTAGGTAACTCCTCCTACTTCTCCATCTGCTTTTCAGATGCCGGGTCTGTTCTGGAAAACAACTCACATCATATGAACGGATCGTTAGATACTTTTATGAACATTTACACATCAGCTGATGTCATCTGAATGAGTTTTACTGATTCAAACACGACGTCGCTGAGAAAAATATGAAACAAAAGTAAACAAAAATAATAAAGGTTTAGACCAGAGACGACAAACTCATGTTAGTTCAGGTTCACATTCAGACCAGTGTGATCTGAAGTGGATCAGAATCAATAAAATAATAATAATAATTAAATAACACAATAACCTCTAAATAATGAATAACTACAAACTGTTCTCAATGTTTTACAGTGAAAAAAGTAAAATTACATGATGAAAATGTTTACATCTATAAAGTATCCTTTAAAAATATGAATAACATAAACAACCATGAAATTTATTAAGAAAAATCAGTGTAACTGGTCCAATATTCTGCCTCAGTTTATCATTTCCATGTGTTCATTCTAACATACAGATCACAGTGGATCTACAAATACACACAACATTTAATAACAGACAATATTGGTACAATTGCGCTGATTTATATGAAGACAGTTCAGGTTGGTCATAATTGTTCAGTTTATTCACATAAAAAAAATGTCCAAAACTTTTGCAAAAATGAACAGAAATAAACAAAAAATGCCCAAAAAATACATCAAATAAGAATAAGAACAAAACCTGCACAAAAATGAACAAAAGAATTAAGAAATGTCAGTGAAATTATGTTAAAATTGCACTTGTTTCTCTTAAAACATTTCAGTTTGTTCAGTTTAGTGATATTTTTTGTTAAAGGATAGTTTGTAAATGTAAATATTTTCATGTAATTTTACTTTTTTACACTAAAACAAAGAGAACAGTTTGTATTTGTCATTATTTATAGATTATTCTATGGAACCTGAACTAAAACAGGGTTTTTGCAGGTCATTAAAAAGCATTAAATTCAATGTCCAGAGGCAATAAAAAAATAAATACACTTAATGGAGAAAAAAATTGCTATTTACAATTTATTTTGATTATATAAATATGTAATAATTTTGATTGGAAGTATAGTGTGATGATTGACAGGCCGAACCCTTTAATTGGCTGTTATTTATGGTCGATACACAAAGTCACAACACCGGATGCTTAGAATGCAAAGTGTTGTGAGTGTGCTCATGCCGGCAAAAGAGCAGAGGGAATATTAGCAAATGTGGGAAAAATGGGAAAATGCAAGTTTGAGCAGAAGTGATTGGAGGAGGAACTATTGAGAACCTGTTAAAGCCTGTGGACGGTAAACTGACATAAAACTATATATAAAACTGTATCTGCAGTTGAACGTGGGCATTAAATGTGTTTAAAGTGGCATTAAAAAGCATTAAATTAGATTTGCTGATACCGGCAGAAACTCTGTAAAAGGATTTTAACATCATTTATCGTTAATGCGTTCTGTGTGAGTTTTGCGTTTCACTAATTCTTCCCATGGACCGGATCGGACCCTTTGGCGGCCGGTTTGGCCCGTGGGCCGGATGTTTGACACAGTTAGGTTTGTATTTGTAGTTTTGTTCCTCTGGTTAAAACATCAAAACATAAATAAATAAAAATGCACATAGAACAAAAACTAAACATAAAATAAGAAGCAAGGCGAGAGAAAAAAATCACGTGAATGAATAAACCCCGTCTTTTGTGGTGAACGTTCGTCTGAGTGGAGGTGAAAGCGTGGCTGTGATGGTGACTCACCTGTTCTCCAGGTATCCTGAGGGTTACTTTGTGCAGAACATCTACTTCGACTTCTTCAATTATGCTGGGATCCATCGTCCGGTTCTTCTGTACACGACGCCCAGAACTTACGTGGATGACATCACCGTGGTTACCGACTTCAGCGACAACACAGGTGAACGCAGCACACTTACACGCAAACATTCACGAAAAACATTTTATATGTATTTATTTAACCTTTATTGAACCTTTAAGATGATTAAGAAAATATCCTTATTAACATTTGTGTAAAGGTGGAAGGAAAAGGAACAAAAAAACAAGTAGAATGAAACAAACAGGACAATCAGAACTAGAAGTAAAGAAACATATTAACCCTTTAACCCCTGACTCCAGGTAAAGGTTAACATAATAAATATTTACAAAGACACAAATAAGTTAAACAGTAGCCTTGTACCAAACCTGTGAGTGGGTTCAAACACGACTGAATGTGTTTTGATTTAATGTCTGCTGTTTTGGCTTCAGGTTTCGTCAGATACGTCGTATCAGTGGGAGGAGCTTCCACGTCCATGGTCAAAGTGACGCTGATGGATAAAGACGGTCACTGCGTGGCATCGTCCACGGGGTCGACTGGCATCCTCAAAGTGGCGGATGTGAATCTGTGGTGGCCGTACCTGATGCACCAGAACCCGGGTTATCTGTACTCTATGGAGGTGAAGCAGCGTCGCAACCACAACGCACAATTCAGGTCCCATCAGCAGCGTTTACTCCTTTACCTTCTGGGGTCTGTTTTTGTTTCCTCATCTAGGTCCGAGTGACAGCATTGGATGGGAAGTCGACGTACGAGGATGTTTACACTCTGCCCGTTGGAATCCGTACAGTCAACGTCACCAACTCGCGTTTCCTCATCAACAACAAACCGTTTTTTTTCAACGGAGTCAATAAACACGAAGACGCAGACGTGAGTAGAACCACTAGAGGGCAGCAGACCCTCACCAGCACTCAGTGGAACTGTCACACATGAACCCACATGACCCAGTCCTTTTGACCCATTTCAGATTCGGGGTAAAGGTCTGGACTGGCCCCTGATGGTGAAAGACTTCAACCTGCTCAAGTGGTTGGGCGCCAACTCGTTCAGAACCAGCCACTACCCCTACGCCGAGGAGATCCTGCAGATGAGTGACCGCCACGGCATCGTGGTCATCGACGAGTGCCCGGGGGTCGGAATCAAGGACATGTAGGTACCGGTACTGGTCGGGTCTGGTTTGGAGGATCAACACCATCCACTGGATCAATAAACAATAAATACAGGTTAAATATATATTAAATACATAATAAATACATAATTAATACATGTTAATTACAGGTTAAATACAGGTTAAATATATGATAAATACATGTTAAATACAGGTTAAATATATGTTAATTATAGGTTAAATACAGGTTTAAAATACAGGTTAAATACATATTAAATACATAATAAATAGATGTTAATTATAGGTTAAATTAGGGCTGAAATGATTTCCTCAAGTAATTCAAGTACCTCGATTACAAAAAAATTATTGAGGAATTTTCTCTGCTTTGATGAATCACTTATTTAATAGTAAAGCTCAAAGCACGGCATTTCACATGGACTACTTAAAGTGGCACAACGCGCTCACGTCAGTCACACAAAGGAAGATGACGGAGGACGCAGAAGTGTTCGATTGAGGCAGCGGGAAGTGGAAGAGACGAGTGAATACAACAATGACGAAAGACAAAAAAACCACAATTAAAAAAAACACAGAAAATGTCGAAAGTGTGGAAGCATTTCAGACTGAATAGCAGGTGAACACCGGTACATGTATCTGCTGGAACACAGCCCTTCCAAACCACCACAGCACATCTCTGATGTTGCAGCATCTCCTCCGAAGACACCCAGAATGGAGTGGAGGACATGAGATAAAATAAAATGAACATAGCGCAAATCAATAAGATCAGCGTTAATGTGCCTTAGTAACATAATGTTAGCTCTGCGGAAGGCTAGGTTTCTGTTAATTATAGCCACTGTCGAATGTGTGGTTGTTTATTATGATTGTGACAAGCATAGATTTAGGCAGCGAGCCGTGCATTGTGATTTGTACGGTTCATTTCCCAAAAGCATGGCCAAAATGGTGCATGGCTTGCTGACAGTTTTCTTACCTTGTCACAGCCGATTACTCGATTAATGGAAGGAATGTTCAGTAGAATACGCGATTACTTAAAATATTTGTTAGCCGCAGCCCTTGGTTGAATACAGGTTAAAAATACAGGTTAAATACACATTAAATACATATTGAATACTAATATATACATGTTAATTATAGGTTGAACATGTGAAATACAGTGGTGGTGGTTAAAATATCAGAACTCATATTTAAGAGGTTTCATCTGTTTTTTTTTTTTAAATTGTCCTTTAAAATACCCATAAAACTAATAGAATATCTACAGTCATCATCATGCTCTATAAACCATAGAGTAGATCCATCATAAGGAGATTTAGGTCATTTTCCAAAACCAAGGCGGGCCTATTTCACTGTGGACGTCACACGTACAAAGACCAATCTTGATCATTAAGGGAATATTAAAGTTAAGGGTGAATCAAAACACACAAAGTCACTTCATCTGTATGTTCATCAACATTATCAAATTAAATCATATTTTGGAGGAAAACCAAAGGTCAGTATTTTCAGATGTGTAGGTGTTCTGATCATTGTGGACACCAGTGGATATGTTCCATACAGGTTCTATATGTGGACGAGGTGTGTCAGAAAAGTTCCAGGACTGGTGTCACTAAAGACATTTCCAATCCAAACTACAGTTTTCCCCTTTGTAGTAATCCCCCTGGAGTCTAACACCCTTTTTCAGCCCCCTTGGCTACGCCTCCATGCACTCTTGGAAGGATTCTTCTGGGATCCTCCGCAGCTCCGTCATCACAGCCATCCTAATATCGTCCACGTCTTCCAAACGGGTTCCCCTGATGACCCCCTTCAGCTCAGGGAAAAGGAAAAGATCCCAGGAAGGGAGGAAGGAGGGAGGAAGGAGGTTGGTCCAGCATGGTGATGTTCTTCTGGACCAGGAGCTGTCGGACGTTGTGAGCAGGCGCGTTGTCATGGTGACGCAGCCACGAGTTGTCCTGACACAACGCTCGCCTCTTCTCGCGCACTGAGCGAAGCAAACGCCACAGGATCTCTTTGTAGACGTGCTGGTTGATCGTCCAGCCCTGTGGCAAGAACCGGAAGTGGATGACACCCTTCACATCGAAGAATGCGACCAACAGGACTTTGATGGTCTTGCTTTCTTTAGCCTTGGCGACGTCAGGCTCTTCCACTGAAGGCTCTGGCGTTTGGTCTCTGGGTCAGACTTGTAGATCCATGACTCATCAGCGGTGATGACTCTCCCTAGGAAGTCTGGTTCGGTTTCAGGACGCTGGAGGCCGTCCTAACACGTTTGCATGTGTCGATCCTTCTGGTCATCGGTCAGCAGTTATAAAAGCATGTGGATAAAAGTTCAATGGCTGCAGAGAGCGGAGATCACAGATACAGATCCAGGGGGATTACTACGAAGGGGAAAACCTGTAGTTTGGATTTGAAATACATCTGTGACACCAGTCCTGGAACTTTTCTGACACACCTCATTTGTGTCCAGTCTCACACCATCAACGCCTACAGCAGTGGTTCCCAACTTTTTTTTGGCTCCTGACCCCATTTTAACATCACAAATTTCTGGCGACCCCAGACATTCAAAACAGAGACATTTGTTTTGCTAAAAATCATTTGTTTTTGATCATGTAATAGTTTGATTGTGATTTTCCTTGGTCAGGATATGTACAGTCAGTCCAGCTTGGATTTACAAGGCTGACAATGAATACTGAACAAAC
>JAPQRP010000008.1:19352430-19372379 GCA_037367295.1 Apogon hyalosoma | reverse complement strand
GTACCACAGTGCTTCAGTTTGAACATTTGACAGATAAACAGTACCACAGTGCTTCAGTTTCAGCTTCACAGTTTTTCTTGTCTTTTATGGATTGTGATTGTCTCTGTCAACTCAACATATATTTTTATTTAGTAAGTTGGTTTTTTTTTTTTGTTTTTTTTTTAAAATCAATTACTAGAAATTTCAGGCAACCCCATTTGAATTCCAGGTGACCCCATGTGGGGTCCAGACCCCAAGGTTGAAAAACACTGGGTTAAACCACACAACCACCTGATGAGTGTGTGCTTTAATAGTCTTTCAGCCTCCGTCACTTCTCCATCCTCGTGACGACATTCATTTCACCAGCGTTCGTTGGTCACATGAGGCCGACTCACACTTCTGAGGAAACAGAGTCTTTTCATCTCAGGACGCAGATGCTGGAACTCCGTCCTGATACTGACACCGGTGGATTTATTTAGTTTTGTTGTAATGTATTCGACCTCATGTGCTCATGGGAAATGGAGGAATCATCAACGAGTGGGTTTACATCAGCATAGAGATCCAATAACTGTATAATCAGATAATGATACGTTTGCTGTCACCTCAGAAATAGGATAATCCATAAACCCTGGTTTAGTCGTTTCAGTCCATTATTGGATTTATTTCGGTTTGTTCATATGTAGTGACGTAAAATCCAACTTCTGTTATATCTTCAACTCATATGGTTTAGTTTCGTTCATTTTATTCATTATTTTACTCAATTTTTGTTTGGCTTTGTTTTGTTCAAGTCTAGTGACGTAAAATCCAACTTCCTGTTCTTGTCAACAACATTCTTGTGTTTTCTGTGACTTAATAGTTTACCACATGTTCAGATGTAACTAAACTAAATCAGATGAACCTGTTTACACACATGAAGACATGGGAGCATTAGGACAAACCCAGATGTGTTTATCTGATTGATTATAATCAGATTACTGCTGTTATCTGATAGAACAGATCAGATTAGACACTTATATGATCAATATTAGATACTAATCAGAGTCGATGGAAACAGGTTCAGTGTAAAAACAACTGTTTGGCTCTAAACTCACTATTGTTAAATGAGGATAAAAAGTCGCTCATACAAACTGATCCAACCGCTGTAATCAACACTCAAACTGTCCTAATCTACAGAACCTGTCAGCACTTGACATTCAGTCTGTTTGCGTTTTTTAATATCGTATTGGCAGCAAAAAGAATATTATGCGTTTGAGCCCAAGGCTTCATCCACCAGCATCTACACATGAAACTCAGCTGTTTTTCTATTTTACAGTTATGCAACATTTCCAGTGCCATATGGATGTACTGCAGGTCCATTTACACTGTACAGTAACAACACAAACATCAACCACTGTCATGTGATCAGCTGATTCATGGCGGCATCTTTAACTCCTCTGGCACCAAACAGAAGGTAAGGATTCTATTATCACATGTTTAAGGTCCAGATCCAGTCAAAGTGAACATCAGTATCAGAAATGAAAATTTCACCTATTGTTTCTCAGGCTTAGATGTAAATGTATTATTAACTTCAATAATCATATTTGTTCCAGACTCCTATATGTAAATGCACTATTTACTTTAATAATAAAAAATATTTGTTCCAGACTTATATATGGAAATGCACTATTAACTTTAATGATAATATTTGTTCTAGACTCATATATGTGAATGTACTATAAACTTTAACAACAACAATAATAATAATAATAATATTTGTTCTAGACTCATATATGTAAATGCACTATTAACTTTAATAAAAATATTTGTTCTTGTATCAGTGATTATTTCAGTCTGAATCTGTTGAACTAATTATTCAACAGTACATTGATATAATCAAGGTTATGTCCAGTCCAATATGCTCTGCTATTATCTGTATATATCACTTCAGTTGTAATCTGTCTGTTCAGTAAAAGTTGATCCTATTTGTAGTGTTTTAGTTCCAGTCAGTCTTTTATTGGGATACTGAACAAAGGTCCAAACTGCTGTCCCCGAGTCACGACAAGTTTGTGTTCATCCAAACTGATCATTTCAACATTTTGATCCAATATTGACCCCAATTGTAGTTGAACATCAGAGCTAAAGTTTTATGTTTCATTTAGGTTCCATTTATGATGACAACAGCATGTTTTGGACATTAGAGTAAAGTGAATAAAAATGAGGTTCATTCTGAGTCCCCCTGTCACGCAGCCAGAATTTAAGTATTTTTCACCCGTAAATGTTATTTCTGTCAATTGTAACATGTATCATGTGAAAGTACTCACTGAGACCTATTCATACGTGTATGAAACAAAGAGATCAGTTATTTAGTTTAAACACAAAGACTATTGAACAGCACATGGGTCCCTGTGGCACTGCTGGATCTGGACCTTTAATGGTCAGAACCTGGTGGATCAGGCAGGTCGGACCAATGACTGACCTGTGCATGAGTTCAATTTAACATATTTTTATGCTATTTGACTATTGAAAATCAACAACATAAGCTCTGTCACATGATCGGTGCATGGTGGATTGTGGGTATTCCAGTTGCAGAAGTCTGAGACGGAGTTTTGTGCTATAAAACCCGTGTGTGAGAGCTCCTCTGGGATCTTTCTCCTGCTCTACTGGATGTTTACGAGCCAGAACCATCCTGTTGGACTCTGGGATGTGCTCGTCTTCATCACCACCTCCTCCTCCTCTTACTCCTCCTGCTGTGGATTCCTACCTCCTCCCCAACACTGGACAGTCCAAACCCATAAGAATAACGACGACTCTGACACCAAGTGGGATTTTCTTTAAATATGGAAATCTTGGGCGGCGGGAGCAGTTTGGCGTAACTGGGCCTCTATTGTGTTAGTCAAATGAGTGGTAACTGCTGTGGCTAAAAGGACCTCTTGTTCTGTGCCAGCACCAGGTGGCCACGCAAGCCTACGGGCCACTTGGCAGCAAAACATGTCAAAGCAGCATGACTGACACAGCCGTGGACTCAGCACAGGAGAATGTGACTGGATGGAAGTGCAGGGAAAACCTTCAACGTACGAAACATTTATGACCGGTCCAAACTAAACGCATTATTTGGTTATTTTCTTCACTTGTTTTATTTCAGTCCTGCGCATTTTCGTAAGCATTCCTGGTTTACTGTATTCTCCATGGTCCCGAGGCAGATGAAATCGGCTGGAGATGGAGTTGATAACCTCCTGCATCTCCCATTCCAGTGCACACAGGGTTGAGAAATCCTCCAGTGTCCTTATTACAGAAGCTGACTGCAGCTTCTAAAAATGATAAGCTTCCTGCATAGTTTCATGACTATACGGCGACTCAAAATGTGACTGAGGTCATAAGTGGAGCAAAAAGCAGAAAAAAATAAATAAAAATAAAGTGACACCTTACCTAGTAGGAGCTGGAAAGCATAAAAGACAATCCCGTAGACACTGTTGGGTTGGTTCAGTGCGCTGTCATTTCCAAAAATTGAGCCCAAGAGTCCAAAACCTCGACCCCACCTAAACCACACAAACACAAAGACAGCAGTTACAACTTTGTTTTAAGGATAGGGGACAAACTGAGCATTAATTAGTCCATATGAGTCAAAGTCATTACATTGTTAGATTTACTTTCACCATAACAGCAGGGCGAAGTCAAGGGAAGGTTAACATCTGGTCCAAAAAATTTAATTACAATAATCTACAACTAACTTATATTTTTGGGTAGGTCATTACTTATATTTTCAGGAAAATGTATTTTGAAATTAGAAAAAAATTTGTGAAAAAAAAATTGTGGAGTTTTACGAGTGTGAATGTTTGTAAAGTGACACAGTTTTGTGCTGTCATTCTGGGTTCATTTTATAAACTCTATAAATAAACTACATTTATTCCAAATACATTGATATTTGACTATTATTCATGTATGTCATATTCTAAACACACAGTGTTTAAAGTTAATAAATGCATATATCTATGCAAAATACATTTGAATATAATGTTGTAATTTGTATGTTGTAAATATTGTAAAAAATAAATAAATAAATAAATAATGTACATGATATTGATAACTGAAATAAAAAAAATGTTTAATTTGACATTTACTTTTGTTGTCCATCTGTGATACAGCAATTTCTCTAAACTCTTGTTATTTAAGTATTATCAAATATTTTTTTCCTCCAACCAATTATTCGGTTGTAAAATAGAGGGTTTAAGGTAAACACTGAATACATTTGAGGATGAAAATGTCAGAGGAACTTCACTTTGGAATTCTTGCAAAAAACAGACGTAATTTTTTTTTTGTCCATCCATGATGCAGTAGTTTTTAATATTTTTCATTTACAAATATTTGAAACTAAATGTTGCCCTTTGAGTATGTTTAAGATAGACCTTTACAGTTGTGTCATGTTTGTCTGAAACTTGTCTGGTTCAAAAGTTGTGAAAAACGTAGTGGGCGGTCCATCCGTGACGCCCTTGACCTCGCCCAGCTGATAAATCTCATATTCTGATTGTTTGTGACACAGTGAATGTAGAAATACGCCCCATGTTTCATTACAGTCTAAACCTAGTGCTCCACAATCATCTGTAATCAGAATTTCTGTTATTTAATCACAAAAGGCTGTAATTTATCCACATTCAGGGAGGTATGATTGCAGAGAAGGAAAACATACACACAAACCCTGTTGATATGCTGCTGCTGATATTCTGAATTTAGGGACATTGACCAGAGAGGAATGGTGCCAAGTTTGGGTTTTTTATGCCAGTTTAAGTTTGTGTTTATTTTGAGTCATCTCCTTGAAAACCAAAAAAACTGAAACCACAATATTTAAACCACACATTTCCAGGAAAGTAAATAAATTAAAAACAAAAAACCAAACATAGCATAAGTAGCCACAGTTACAGTATATTTTATTCACTTGCTTTAGAGGCTAAATGCTAATACGTTGATACACAAATTATTCAAATTAAGCATATACACACAAGTAAAGTTTCCACTCAGCCCAATTAATATTGAATTAATATCCCAGCGTACAAGACCACAGGACAATCCTGCAGCCTAAACACATATCTAAATCAATTCTAGTTTAAGAACCGCTATAAATGGATTTTATTATGTACTTCTACACAATGCCAGGATCAGTTCACCAGGTGAAAAATAAACACATCCAACTGATGACAGGAGAACAATGACGACAAGCTGGCTCAATAATTCACACCTTTGTGTTATTTCCATAGATTTAATCATACTGTCCATTTCATAATTGCACTGAGAACCAGACAGTTACACTCATTCCTGAATAGGACAGTTTCCTTTTCTTTTTTCTTTTTTTTTTTTTTTTTTAAAAAGTCAGAGAACAATTACCACTTTCAGTATTTTATAAGAGTTCATTCTCCTGGTGTAATTTACATCAGTAGTTTTAATCATGCAGTAGCTGATGTCAGTTTACCACAGCCGGTTCAGACATACAGTAGTTCTAACCTCCCTTCAAAGCATGCTGTGTGAAAAATTCTACAAACGATTTACAGCTTATTTCAGGTGACATTCGTAGAACAGTCTGCAAGAAGCAGACTGGCAGCGTCATGTTAAAAATATGCAGTAAGTCACACAAAGCCAGTTGTGCTGTAGGCATTAATTCAGGATCCCAGTAGGTGTGGTTACCTTCATGAATGCATGTTCACTAAACAGCCTGAGTGGAAAATCTGGAGTTTAGTGCAGACAGTGTCATGGAGATGTCAGGGCTTAAGTGTCTCATATGTACAAATTAACCTACTCAGTGGTTTAAGAACAGCGGTGTGTTGATCTCTCACAGGACACTGGTGTTCAATACTTGTGCCCTAAACTCTTAGTACCACAGACTGGTTTCACTCCCCTGTGACCTCCGGCTCTGACCCACTCACTGTGGGTGAACATGACTGGGAGCTTTCAACTTTAGCCCAACAGCTAATGACAGCAGCATGACAGCTAACAGAGAGGCTGATAATTAGGCACCGAGTTCTGCTCCCCGAAACCAGCCGCAGAAAACCAGTCCACTGACACACTGGAAGTAAATCTCAGATGTAGACAGAAAAGTAAAGGGTTCGAACAAACAGAACACACTCCGCTCAGAACAATAACACCAGACTGAGCAGTATGAAGGGAACTTCAGTGATAAAGTTACAGTTAAAGTTAGACAACAGCCAGTAACATTTTTGAACATTAGCACTGACCATCCACAGTTCCAAACACTGGAACACTGTTGATGTTAGCTAGCTGTTAAAACTAAAACGTTGACAATTCAGTTGCTAGCGGTTAGCAAAGTTAGCTTGATCGAGCTAAACAGCTAATGATGTGCTTAATAAATGAGAAGCTAGCAAACAGCAGAGAGCATTAAACCGCCGAACGGCTCAAAACACGCCCTCAGTTTCAGGTGTGTGGGGTGTGGGTAACGGCAGGTAGACGTTGGTGGACTGGCTGACAGTTTGAGGCGCGCAGCCCTTCCCCGCTGCCACAAAGCAGCCGCTCCATTGAGCGCCACTGTCGGCGCTCTCCGCTCAATTCAAATTACCTTGAGCTGAACACTCTGGAGCAGCTGATGGAGCTGCTGACGTCGCACATCGCCGTGTAGGTCGGATCCCGAGCCTTTTCCCTCTCGACGTGAAACGCGTATAGGGACAATAGGATGCCCAACAGGCAGACGAGAAGCCTGGCTATTCTCTCCCACCGAGGGGTGGACACTCTCAGGACGGGCGCCGCCATCATTCTCCGGCCTAGCTGTGGAGACACGCATACATACGCAGCGAGCTCACCAGTGAAACGGCGCCGTGACGTCATCTGCGTCACAGCGTACGGCTGCGTGAGGGGCGGGGCTTAGCTTTACCCCAGAGCAACACGCTTTCAGTGAATACTGAGTTTACTACTACAGTAAAACTATTCGAGTAAAAGTATGACAGTACTGCAGTCATGTAGATCGTCAGACACACACTTTAGTGTCAGTAAATGAATCTTGTCATGAGATTACCAACATGTAAAAAGAAACAGATCTTCACAAATATATCTTCCAATACTATGTCTAAATATTTCCTTTAAAAAACTGACCTATGTTTAACATAAGCCAGTCTTCCAACATCATATACGACTTTTTTTTATGTTTTCATGTGTGTTTTTTGTCAAAGCATCACTTTGCAATAAAAAATAAAAATACTGTAACACGTCAGCGGAAACCTTGATATATTGAATTTTCTCATGTTCTGTGTAAAAACTTGTTGCATATAAAAAATATATATGAATTTCCTGAAGATGCAATAAACTTTACTGATACCTTATGGGAAATTACACTGCATCATAACTTAATGCGATAAATAATTCTAAAAGTATTACAGGTTTTAAATTAGTATTATCATTGTTATTATTTATGAGTCAGTGCTTACTGTTAAAGGGCTTGGGTGCAGCATTTGAAGACCCCCTGAACCATTTTTCAGTTTTGTGCAAAGATATGTGCATAACAGTCAAAAATTATGTGAAATATATTGGTTTCTATAAGGTTTCTAGAGTGCTTTATTGTGGTAAGACCCCTAAACCCTTCATAAAATGTATCCAAATCCTCCACAAAGTTCTCTGAAAACCCTACGTCATAAGGATTAGGTGCAGCACCTAAGATATATTGGACACCAGCAGAACCAAATTATGATAAAATCAATGTAGACAGCCTCAAAATGAACTAAAAAGTCCTTTTTAGTGCAATAAGTGTTGCAAGCTCTGTCACAAATATGGTAAGCAGAGTGGTTGAAAATAGTTCAAATCAATGAAAATCATTGACTTGACATAATTTCAACCTCCCACAGACAGAGATGGCATAAAAGCCTTTGAAAACCCTTTGTACATGGATCCTGGCTTGTTTTACTGTAATAATTTAAGGTAAGATAAGATATACTTTATTGATCCTCCAAATGTTCAAATGTACAGCAGCACAAGACAATATGCATCAAATAAAAAAATAAATAAATAAATAAAGATTTAAAAATACAGGATTTAAACTCATCTGTTTGAGATATGATTATCATTATTTCTTAGTAAGGATCATTTGCTCAACAATGTACATTTTGAGAAGAACACAATTTTTCTGTCGTGATGCTTTACAGAGTTTACATATAGGCTTTTATACCTTTTTTCTATAGACGCAATGAACGTGTTAAGAAGGACACTGGCTGGAAAAAAACAAATAAATAGAGATGAATGAATGAAAAAGTGACCTTTGGAAAGAGGTAGAACCTTTGCTTTCCGCAAAGTAACACATTAAATATAAGTGACACAAACATAAATGAAGCTACAGTTTTCAGAGTAAAGTTTATGTGACTCCTTGGAGTCCATCTATATTTTTATATGCACATTTTTTCATGTGTATTTTTAATGCATATTTTGTTTTATATATATTTTTCCCATATATAATTTTCTATGCATATTTTTACTTGTATGTTTTTTTTCCATTGTATACTTTTCATGTATGTTTTGTTATATATATATATTTTTGTATATGTTTTCTGTATATTGTTTGCACTTATACTTTTTTCAATTGTATTTTTTCATTTTTTTTCACAGATGTTTGTCCATGTATATTTCTACATGTATATTTTTTTCTGCATATATTTTCCACTTACATTTTTAGTTACATTTTTCTGTGTATATTTTTTCTATGTATATTTTTCCACTTATGTTTCTTTAGTTATATTTTTCCGTCTTTGTTTTTATGTTTTTTAATGTATTTTTTTTCCTTATGTATTATTTGACATATATTTTTCCATATGCTTTTTGTTTTTTTACATACATTTTTCCATGTTTTTTTTTTTTTTCCTAATGTTTGTTCTTCCTTCTTGGCGCAGCCCTAGTCACGTGACAGTGCGTATAAATCGACGTGCTGACGTCATGTGTTTACTTCTTCTCGGACCGCTGTCGACGCTGCTGCTTTCCGCTCCAAATGGCGACCGATATCGAGAGGCTGGTGTCTTTTGAGGAGGCGTACTATGACCAGTATGACTACTACAACCTGCGGGAGTACTCGTGCCACGCCGCAGGCAAAGGCCGGACCAAGAGGGAGATGGAGCTCCACACCAACCGCCACTGCCCCGCGGGACACGAGCGGAAGATCGCGGAGAAGTTCCACAACAGTGAGATGAAGCGCAGGAGGACCAAGAGCTCGTCGTCGTGACCCTCGGCTGGACCCTGACAGGTAGGTACCACATGTAACCCGTACTGGTTGGTAAAGGGACGGAATCACTCATATATGTGTGTGTGGAAGAAGGAAAACGACTTCCGCCCCGGTCCGGTTTTGCAATAGTCCACACAGGCCTGATAGTGAACATAATGTACCCACGAGCACCGCCTGGACCCCCCCCACTGACACCCAGGGAGGGTCAGGATTTGGATTTGGGCAGAAAACAGGCACATGAACACTGTTCCACCGTGGCCTAGAAGGGATTTAACTGAAGCAAAACAACTGGGTTGAAAAACAGGTGTGGCCGCATGGATGACATGATGCAACAAGTCAGAGCAGCGCACAGAACAGGCAAAACACACAAAAGCAGGTCAGCAGGGACTGGAAAACAGGAACACAGGCAACCCTCACGGGAGGAAAGCGTCCATTTAACCTCAAAGACAGATGGGACTGGAACAGACTCCACAAATGAGGAAAATGGAAACAACTGGCTTTAATCTGAAATATTATACCACAGTGGGTTGGTTTCTCCTGTTTTCCTGCATTTATCTGAAACAAACTCATGTTAGTTCAGGTTCCACATTCAGCACAATATGATCTGAAGTGGGTCACAACCAGGACAATAAGAACAGTGAAAAAAGTCCTGTTACTGTATCAACATGTTTACATCTGGGTCGGGTCAAGGGAACACGTACATCTCATGTTGCAATTATGCAAATATTCCGAGAATACCTGTGATGTAGAATAAATGCTTGTATTAAACATATTGGACTTGTTTTCTAGACACATTGGTCCTTACATCAGAATAGGATCAAGAATTGAAATTGTCACTTTAAGTCTGGGTCACCAAGTACAACAGTTTCCAAAATATTTTCCTAAATGTTGACATCAGCATAGTTTCATATGTTATTGAACACATCAGAGGGAACTGCATGTTCAGCACTTTGGCCTAAACCTGGTCTAAATCAGTGACATTTAGATGAAACTGGGTCACCGAGCACGCTTTAAAATATTTTTGGTCAGACATTTTATTTAATGCAATCATCAGCCTTATTGTGTTTAAGTACTTACAAATACCTACTGAAATGTGGAACACACACTGATATAGGTTCTATATGGAACACACACTGATATAGATTATATATGTACAAAGTTAGAACCCATTGAACACCAAACATGGAACCGTGTCACTGCTGGACCTGACCCAGCTCCAGAGTTTCCTTAAGAATGTGAATAAAACAACCTGAAATTTCTTAAGAAAAATAAGTATAATTTTACCAATATTCTGCCTCAGTTTATCATTTCCACATGTTCGTTATAATGCACAGATCACAGTGGATCTACAAATATACACATTTAATAACAGACAGAATATTGGTCCAATTACACTGACTAATATGAAGACAGTTCAGGTTTTTCATATATTTTGTTAAAGAATAGTTCGTACATGTAAACATTTTCATGTACTTTCCTTTTTTATACTAAACCAAAGAGAAACATTTGTATTTGTCATTCTTTATAGATTATTATTATTATAGTATTTTACTGGTCTGACCCATTGGAGATGGATTTGATGTCCGTGATCTAAAAACTGAACTCGACCAAATGCTTCTGTGACCGTCTCACTCTTGTTTTAACCCAGATCCGGACAGATCCAGGTTGGATTCCAGATGTTGACCAAGCCATGTGTCTCTGCCTTTCCCGACCCAGTGATGTGAGTGCTGTGACGCCGGGAATCTGCCCAGAACCCACTCAGGAGAGGGCCCTGGGTCCAGTACTGTACCCTGTAACCAGAGCTGAGCCTCTCCTGTTACAGCCGCACAGGAATAGTCTGTGTTGAGCTATGTAGGTCAGAGCTGAATGAATGATAGAGATATAGAATACAAGATGTTCTGTGTTTGAAATCAATAAAAATGGATGTTGACCAAAGTGGTTTGGATTCTGTTGTTTGTAGATGAGAATATGAACTCATCCCAGATACAGACCCAGATGAACTTCAGCAGAAAGAAACGTAACATTAAGAAAGTAAATGTATTAAAACATCATAGGACATCACAACATAGAACTATTTTTATAGAATATGATGCTTTATTGTCAATTAAACAACCAGCAGTTTATAATGTAGCTCAAGTTTATCTTTTAACATAAAATGTGACATGATGCAGCAAAAAAAATAAATCACATCAGATATAAAAGAACACAGATGGAAAATGAACACTTTACATTTCACTCTTTAAGCACACTTCCATGTGCAGTTTTTTTATAAACATCGTGTTATCGATACTGTGAAAGCAGCTGAATACTTTTTGTCACTGAGACTCAGAAGGTTCGGTTTATTTCCGCTCAAAGTTTTACTTTGAAGGTACAATTCAAACCGGAAACAGATCCGTTACTTCCGCATTGTCAACGCATGTTTTTAAGCTCGAACATATTTCACATTTTTAAGATTTTTACTCGCAAAAATGCAAGTATGCAACGTGTGTCGGGAACAAACACCAAAATACAAATGTCCTGCCTGCAAAATACGATAGTAAGTACTTAGATGTTTTACTATTTGGTACTAGCTAACTCCGAGTTAGCATGTGACAGGTTTGGTGAAGTTTTACCAAAGTATTAGTCACGTTTTAAAATAAGTATTTGGGACATAATTACTTTTATACAGCCACTAATAATACGGAAGATTGTTAGCGGTTGTCATTTTCCATTGTTTGTGAATATTATAGTTAAAATCTGTGTGTTTACCGTTAGCTGTTAGCATGCATCATTACAACATGTAAAGGTAAATTACAGTCAACTCACTAATAACTTATATTATGCTCGTTGGTCATATGTAAATATGTAAAAGTCATTTAAAGCTATATATATATATATATATATATGAAACTTGGAAAGTCTTTGGTCTGTTGTTTACAGATAAATATTGACTTTCGTGTATGTTACCACATGGGACGGCAGCCCATAGAGGCCAAAAAGGTTTTCGAAACCGTTCATTTCTTTGTATTTACCACTTTGTATAAAAAAAAAAAAATAATAAGTTCTCAGTTTTAACAAATTTCCTTTATTCACCAAAGATCATGCGGTGCGTTCCATAACCTGCTAAAATAAAAATATTTGTTTAAATTAAATAATTTATAACAGTCTGTGGAGTGACTTTGTGGAACAGTCTGGGGCAAGACAAAGCAAAGTACAAACATAATATATATTTAGAAAGAGGTATAAAAAGTTATTTCTAAATAGGTATATGGAAGATGAGGGCTACAAATGGTATTGTTCCAAATACCATTTGTGATTTCTTGGAATTAAAGAGTAATTATAATTTCAGAGATCTTTATATTTGTGAAGGGACTAAAGTGAGGACAGATGTGAAGTCTAGATGGACTGGGGTTGTGGGTGTGAAATTATGGAATGGACCTGATGATCATTTTAAGATAGTCACTCCTTTGGCAAAGTTTTAAATAATGCCTTAAGTTTGAAATTATTTAGGAATATTGAATTGAGATGGTAGTTTTTCGTTGCTGTTGATTTTTGTTTATGGTGTGAAAGCTCAATGCTGTACACATTTAATTTAATGTAAGCGGTGTATCAGGTGAAAAGGATAGGCAAAAAATAAGCTTTTGCTTCTAGCCTATTCCTTTTTTGTTTTTTTATGTTTATTGTAATTATTGTTGTGCAGTGATTGATGTACAAACCAAAATTCATTCATTCATTTCAGAGTAGGTATTGTGTGCCAGCTGCTACCTTTGATTCTTATTTCCAGTATTAAATAAGTCACATTTTGATGTTTGACATAAATTTATCTACATGTTTTTTCTTTTGCAGTTGTTCAGTTGGCTGTTACAAGAAGCATAAAGGTAAATATGAATAATGTCAGTCATTTCTCATGTTTCAGTGACAGATCAGATCCACATGGTTGTGTTTTTGGGTTCAGATTCTTGTCTTCCGGTTCAACAACCTGAAACTTCTGGTCCTGAAGTAAAACCTGCTTCCAGTTCAGGTACCGTGGTCATGTTTTGTGTTTACACTTCATCCTGTGTTTTATTGACATGGATGGTGAGTGAACTTAACCTTGAATCTGTCTCAGCTGTTTGTGCAGATCCGTGGAGCGTTGAAGATCTGCTGAACGAAGACGATCTCATTGATAAAGTCCCTGTGGAGAAGCTCCAGCTGTTGGGTACAGTTACACATCATTCTACAAATGCTTAGATGTAAAGTAGTAAAAAGTAGTATTAGTTTGTGATTGTTTTCATAGTGGTTGTGTTCTAATAACATCATTGTATAACTTTATATGTGACTTAGAAACTTAAACTTCTTTGTAATTGTGTCGTCAGTTGGTAAAATAAAAAAAAATGCCATAAACAATTATCCAGGTTTTTTTTTATTTAAAATATAAAAGTCCTTCCTGGAATAATTTATTACCAGGTGAAATGACAAAAAACAATGCTAAAGATACAACTGGAAGCTGTTTTCGACAAACGTGTCCATGTTTTGTCCATTTCAATGGTTTCATGTTTGTTTCTGTTTGGTGAAACCCTGACGTGACTTTTACAGTTTTCTATTAATGATTAAAGTTCTAGCAAAGTTTGTTTGATTCAACATGGTTTTAATGGTGGAAGAGTTGGTCAAATGTAAACTTTAAATGAACACATGGTGTAGTAACTCGGTAGTAGAGAGCAGGGTGTTGAAAAGATCAGATATAATCGGTTTACTTAACGGTGCTGGAGACAAAAAAATAGATTTTATATGTTACAGCAACATAAACTTTGTCAAATGTCTGCCATTGGATCAGATCATCATCATAGGGTTATCTATGGGGTTAGGTTGGTGTCCAAATATTCATGTACATCAGACAGATCTGTGTGCATATTAGTCTGTAGTTGTGCAAAAATAAATGTGTAAACTCTTGAATGAGTTCAGTCGTACATAAAATGTATTGTGTGTATTTTATTAGAATACGAATGAATACGTTTTGACAAGAATTACAAACAGGAAATGCAACTTTACGATTGTGCTTTCTCCATTACTAATACGAATTCACCAATGTGACCCTACTGTCAAAAATCTATCACCACTTCACAGACATTATTTATGGAGCAGAGGATCCATGGATTCCACAGACTGACCATGAGCTCAGGTTCCAGATCAGGCAGGATCACTGTTCAAGATGGACGACCAAATCAGAAAACGAAACCACGTCCAACCCAACCATTAGTCCATTGTTGTGACCACAGAGAAGGAACCTGAACTCATGGTCAGTCTGCGTAACCATGGATCCTCTGCTCCATAAATAATATCTGTGAAGTGGTGACGGATGTTTGACAGTAGAGTCACGTTGGTGAATTCGTATTCGTGATGGAGAGAGCACAGTTGTAAAGTTGTATTTCCTGTTTCTAATTCTGGTCAAAACTTATACATTCATATTCTGATAAAATACACACAATACATTTTATGTACGACTGAACTAATTCAAGAGTTTACACATTTATTTTTTGCACAACTATAGACTAATATTTGGACACCAACCTAACCCCATATTATTCTTCCTGTTTCCTGTGGTTCATGTGTGTTTGGTGTTTCAGGTCGGTCTGATCAGCTTCGGGACCTCCTCCGTAACCCCCACCTTCGGCAGTTACTGCGCTCCATAGACTCTGCCGACAGTAAGGAGGACGCCATGAAGGCCGCCATGCAGGAGCCGCTGTTCGTGGAGTTTTCCGACTGTTGTTTGAACATCGTTGAAGATCGGACGACGCCAACACACATTTAAAACTTCACCAGTGAAAATGTGTGTTTTGAATCCTAAAATGTCACTTTGGCCCAAATGTCTTCTATAGTTTCTACGTCGTTGCCTGGTTCTGCTACGCTTTGTGTAAATACTGTACGTATGTAATGTTTAACTAAAAGATTAACCTTTTTCCACCAGTGCCTGTGTCTGGGGTGAATAACGACTGGACATCAGGGACGTCAAAGTCATGTCAGTAGCAGGTTCTACATTCAAACCAATATGATCTAAAGTTGATCAGAACCTGGAAAATGACATAAAAAGTCTAATTACATTATGAAAATTTTGACATTTACAAACTATCCTTTCACAAAATAAGTGAATAACCGGAACAAATATAAACAACTTGAAATACCTTTAAAAAAAAATGTGTGTAATTGGACCAATATTCTGCCTCAGTTTATCATTTCCACATGTTCATTATAACGTACAGATCACAGTGGATCTACAAATACACCAAACATTTAATAACAGACAGAATATTGGTACAGTTACACTGATTTATATGAAGACAGTTCAAGTTGGTCATATTTCTTCAGATTCACATTTAAAAAAAAAAAAAAAAATGAACAGGAAAACTAAATGTCAAAAAAAAGAACAACTATAACAACAAAACCTGCACAAAAATGAATTAATAAATTGATAACATCAATAAAATCTTAAAATTACACTTATTTCTCATAAGACATTTCATTCATTTTTTCATAAATTCATCCCATGGACCAGATCAGACCCTTTGGCGGCCTGGTTTTGTATGTTGAGCACCCCTGGTTTACAGTTAAATAGTCTGTTAAAGAAAACGAAACGTCAGTGTGTATTCTACATTTTGTGACATTTATTTTCAGTATTAATATTTCAAACATAATTCCAGTTAAAGTACATTGATGCTTTGGTCCAACAGACAGACAGATTTATTTATTTTATTTATACTCATTGCTTGTCCTGTAGATACAGTTGTAGAACTAAAGTGCATATTGTTCTTTAGTGTTCTTACCTTTAATTCCACTGGTCTACCAGTCTAATGCTTCCAGAATAAAAGTAGTGAAATTTTACATATGAGTCACTGATACGGACAAATCCAGTCCTAAATGCTGGTTGGCTGAAGTTTCCCAGATACAGTCTTGGGTCAAAATGTGATATTGGAGCATTAATGATAGAATGGGTTTAACTCCAAAGTAATATTAGTGTCAGAGCTACCAGATCTACTTCAAAACACTGTCTGCACATGACAGTACATTCACTTTACAGGTTCTATCAGTGGAACATTTATAAATCCATTGGATAAATGTACATAAACCAACATATATGTGTAATAACACACCATCATATATCTGGAAAACATCAGCAAACCAGCACTTTGGTCATTTGTTTAACAATCTGATTTAAATACCTAATATTTATCATATTTAATCTGAGGCAGATCATTTCTAAAACATTGTCGACCAGCGTAACCTGTCGTGTAGATAAACATCTTAGACATTAAATTAAAAGGATCGGTATAAAAACTCACAGACCAGTTGAAACACACGTCTCCCGGACGTTAAACTGTGGAATGACTTTGGTTTTTTCTACCTGCAGCTCAGAAACATCCACAGAATCCACTTTGACATAAAAAGCTTTTACGAAGCAGCTGTAACTCAGCAGTTTTTCCCTGATTCGCATCCGTTTTGTGCATTTGTCGATGCTTTAGAGTCTGTTTTCTGTGCAATCTGTGCGTTACATGTGCAACACCTGCTTCACTACATTTACAGGAAACTCAGCGTTAACGTCTACGTCGGATTAAAGCAGAGACTTTGGCACTAATATTAAAACCACGGCTGCACTCATCCATTTGACAGGAGCTTCTGTGGCGTCAGGTTCATTTTCTACACATAAATACTTTCATTTAACCCTCTGGTGTCCAGGTGAGCAGATTATGCACACTTTACATGTCATGTTATTAAAGGTCAAATTATTTTACACAGTTTGTTTTAGGTCAGAATTTAACAGTTGTTAATTTATTCATGATTTTTAAAATTCTGATCCATCCACTAAAATCATCCCATTGTAAACAATGTTAAATTCCTTCTACCAAGTGAGTGCAAAATGCACACTGACACAATTAGCATTTAACATTTGACCTAGAACCAAAAATAATAATGGATATGAACCAATGTTAGTGTTAATCACTGACATATGACAGGATGAAACAATCAAAAAATATGCTATATAATTTACATGTAGAATTCATTCATTCATTTTCTGAACCCGCTTTTATCCTCACTAGGGAAAAAAGTCTTTTTTTTTTCTATCAAAAAATATGGTTTGTTTCCATCACAAACATGACATTTACAGGGTTAAAAATGTGACCGTTACTGAGTATTTGGTATTTTTGTTTATGGTTCCAGTTGTTGTTGACATTAGTACTCTACTGTGCAGAGGAGGACCTCTATGGCATTGTTTCACAACCTTTTTGAGCCACAGCACATATTTTTCAGAATGGGGAACTCCCTGGCAGGAGTCACCGAACACTCTCCCGAGGGGGTGCGAGCACATTGGGGTGCGGGGGTGAGATTGTCACAAGGTGTTTGGAACAAGAAAGCTGAGAGGGATGCGTCAGTAACCCCTGAGAAGGATACCTCAGGCTTACAGATTGAGGTCCATCGTAGTATAGTAGAGGCATATACCCCCCACTCTAACCCGATCCGTGGGTCCCACAGGTGACCCGCTGATCCGCGCATCACTAGAAAGGGAGGCCTCATCAACAGAATGCACTGCCTCTGGGCCAGTTCACTTTCACTTTTACCTTTTACAAAGGTAAACAGGAGAGTGTTGTTGTAGAGCGGATCATTAGTGCATACAGTCGTACATATCACGCCACTTGCTTAGAGTACCAATCAGGTAAAACTGGATAATCTTCCACGGCACGCTAATGTGCTGCGGCACAGTGGTTGGGACACACTGCTCTACGGGTACCGGACACCGGAGGGTTAACTCTGTCTTTTCCTGTGTTGACACCAACATCATCCCAGCTCATGCATGTCCTCGACACCATAGGACACATACTGGGACACGTACTGGGACACATACTGGACCTATTGGGAACCAGAACTAGACCCAGGTCCTAGTGATGGTCAAGGCCTTGACTGACTCATTAGTAACTGTCGTGTCTAATCTCCCATTGGGTAAAAACTGGTACCATTTTCCATGTGTGCAGCTCATGCAGCTCTTTCAGTCGTGTGTAAATAACAGTAAAAAAAAACAAAACTTTGGCCCTAAAGTTAAAACGGGAACACACGCTCAAATCCACAGTGACATATCCTTTAGTCTGAGTATGAGGTCTGTTCCATCAGGTCAGGTCACCTGATGAGCAGCGGCGTGTTGGATGCACATGTTCAGTGTGTTGGTTGTGTGTTGGATGTGTGTTGATTCTTATGCCTGCATCATGTGACTCCTGACTGTTCCGTACCCGACCGTCACAGCGTCTTCTCCAGGAGGATCTCATTGAACCCTGTGATGTCACTCTTCAGGTCGGGGTGTCTGTCGGCGTAGAGCAGTGGAGACCGCTGACAGTGCAGCTTCACCGACCCCTGAAACCACAACACACTCAGAGATTACCCACAATCCTCCAGATCAGCCATTTATTATATATGCAGGGATTTCACTTCCATTATGAGACTGAAGGGAAATCAATCAAACAGATACAGAAATGTGGTTTCCTTAATCAGTGAATGTCTCTGACATGGTATCAATAAATTCTAATCTATAATAATCTATATCTATAATCTATAAATAATAGTAATCTAATCTAACATATGTGGTACTAAAATGGTCCAACCTTGGGCTGAGCCCGGATGGAGGCCAGTTCGCGGGTGCACTGGTTGGTCTCCACCTTATAGTGCCCCCTCCTGGACGGCAGGCTGAGGGACGCCATGGCCGACACCATCTTGTGGAAGCCGGACGCCGTCAGGGACACGGTCATGGATGGGGCCGAGGCCAAGGCCAGGCCCAGAGGCCACGCCCGCACCGGCACTGGCTCCTGGAGGCTGGACAGCTGCACCGAGCCCCGCCCACTCACCGCTGGGGTCAGAACCGGTGCTGTCTTGTCCGACAGATCCTGGGCGTCATCCAGTTCTGCGTCTGCCAGAGACCTGAGCAGAGTCTGACAGAAGGACAGCACGTTTATAGTCACACATCCATTAAAAACCTCTGTTGTATTTTTAATATTGAAGTGGATTTGTACTATTGTTTATTTTCTTTGACCCAATCCCAATTCACACCATGGCCCCTCCCCCTTAGCCCTACCATTCCATTTTGCGTATTCACGTGAAGGGGTAGGGGTGCCCTGATTCTCGATGAGTTGGAGGGGAGGGGCTAAGGGGGAGGGCTGTTTGACCCTCCAAATGGAGATTTTTCAGGACCACACTACAAACAGAGGGGTATGAGAAATCTCCCATAATTCTGTTCAAATCATCGGTAAGATGGAGGTAAACAGAGCAAAAAAGTACAGCAGTGTGACAAAAGAAACACACAAATGTACATATTTTCTTCGTAAACAACTTAATCCTTTGATCGTCCCTTTAACGCCGTTTCAATGTGTTATAGATCGCATTTCTGTGGTTTGTGGTTGATAGACGCAAAAAAGATGCCCAAAGCCCATGGAACAGAGACAGTTACAACTGCTGACGGCATGGGCAATTCTGTCACAAACAAAGTTGTCGCATCTGCTTATAGCGTCGTCGATGACTGCTGATGACGTAACAGGTCTGGAAGGGTTGTCTCATTTCATAGGGGAATGTTTCAACCACTACCCCTTACAACTGTGTTTCAAGGGGTAGTGACAAGTGCAAGGGCCAAGGGGTAAATTGGGATTGGACCTTTGTCTCATGTGTAATAGTACATTTTTGTATTTTAACAGCCGTCTGTGTTTGGTTTAATTCAGAGGTCTCAAACATGAGGCCCGGGGGCCAAATCCGGCCCGCCAAAGGGTCCAGTCTGGCCCCTGGGATGAATTTGTGAAATGCAAAAATTACA
>JAPQRP010000008.1:19335889-19352330 GCA_037367295.1 Apogon hyalosoma | reverse complement strand
CAGTTTGTTCATGTTATTCACATTGTTTTAAAGGATAGTTGGTAGATGTAAACATTTTCATTGCATAATTGTACTTTTTTCGCTGTAAAACATAGAGGAAAGTTTGGAGTTGACATTATTTATATATTATTATGTTATTATTTCACTGGTCCGGCCCACTGCAGATCAAATGTGGCTGAATGTGGCTCCTGAACTAAAATGAGTTTGACAGCCCTAGTGTAACTATGTTTATAACCTTGTGCTGCCTTTTAAGGTGAGAACTGAACATCTGTCCAGTTACTGCAGATGAAAAACAGCCATTGGACAAATTCTGGCGCATTTACACCAACGTGAACTAATGTAACACATCCCAGTTAAAGAAACCAATAACATAAATAAATACATAAATCCAGACTCTGCCTTCATTGTGCTCATTTGTTGCTCACCCTCCACCTCCTCCAGGTGTTCTGGATCACAGCAGCTGCTTGGTTCCACCTGTGGACCTGCCGCCGGACCAACCAGGACCGAACCACTGCAAACACAGTAGAACACTTAGAACCTTCAACACCACGGTACTCAGTGTGTGTTCAATAATTAGACACGTCCATCATTAGAGGAACATGTGTCATGAATGAATGTGTGACAGGTTTGGTTTGGTCAGATGGATTGGACTCTGTGTTCAGACGCCACCAGCTGCTTCCTGTTGACCAGACGCTCAGGTCAGAGTATTACCCGTTTACCTGCTTGGATCAGAGTGGCGGATTGTCGCCTGGCGCGGCGTCTGCGTCGCTGGAACCGAAGCCAACAGCACTGGATGGAGAAGGCACACTGAGACAGGATCTTCCTCCTCTGATCTTCCAGTAACTCTAACTGTGGGACAAAGCCAGAGGTCAGCTGACCAGAGCCAGGATTTAGTCTGGTCCTAATTACAACATTAACAGCAGACACTAAGAACAACAGCACAAGAAGAATCAGAGTCAGACTGACCATGAACTGGGTGAGAAACACTTTGGTCTTCCCACAATGCACCAGTGTATTGTGTTTGTCCAGGTGTTGGGATGGACCAGCCCCGTGTTGTAAAGCGACTCTGAGGAGATGTTCCACCTCTTCTTTAAGATCATTGTTTCCATTGACCACTGAGTCTAAACAAAGACAACAACCAGGAATTAGACAGAGTCAAAACCCACAAAAATAACACAACTCCAGATGTAGAGATTTAGTTTTAGTTCCATATGATGGTGAACATCAGCGGTTGGTTGACAATGTGTATGAGTGCAGAGCATGAGACAAGAGAAAAAACAACATCAACGAGAAGATCCTTCATCATTCACAGAAGAAATAAATCAACTAAATAAATCAATTAAATGACAAATATTAGATGAAGCCACAATTAATCCACAGATGAAACACATTAATGTTGTTGCAAAGCGAGCGTTGACCTCCACACATACATGCAATTACCTGGAAAACCACAGGAAGGTGCAAATTTTGTTAGAAAAGTCCAGTAATTTTACACCAAATAGAAAAGTCCCAAGTAGAAGAAGTGATGATCAGATCTAGTCAGAGGGACAGCGATGGAAAAGCAGAATAAACCGTCTGTATCTACATCCACATGTTCAGGAAATACAAATGAAACTGTTCGTACCAACGTGGAGAGAATGTCTGGAGATCAGGCTGTAACGATGAAGGAAGGCTTCGAAGGGGATTCTGGGTAATGAACAAGAAGAAAAAGTCCAATTACAGCTGGCATTCAAGCTAAACAGGTGGATTTACCTGAGTGGGTTAGGGTTGGGTCAGTATTTACCTGAGTGGGAACCCAGCGGCACTGATATGAATCGTCTCTACGATGCCACAGGCCTCGAGTTGCAGGATCACCTGGAAACAGGAAGTATGTTAGACACACAGACAGGAAGACACACAGACAGGAAGACACAGACGGACAGACGGACAGGCATGTACCTCGTCCTTTCTGAAGGTCAGTGGTTTACAGTCCTGGTTTGGTTTGATGCATCGAGTGTAATGAGGAGTCGTTGAATGAAGGATCTTCATCAGGTTCTCCAGAGAGTTCTGCAATCAGACACCACCATCACCATCATCATCATTATCAATACCACCATCAAATGACACACCATTACCATGACAACAGAGCGTTAACCCACCTTGAACTTTGACACCACCGTGACTTTACTGAGTCCTTTGCTTGTTTGGTTACCATCATCCTTTTCTGCAAAGATGTGTTGAATCAGGGGGTTTCCAGACTTCTGAAGGAGACTAATGAGTTCTGGTGGAACCGGGTCCTACGGCAGAAAATCCCACAGGAAATGAGATCATTGAACACGTCTGACCGTCAACAATGATCCAAGGTGACGCTGGGACCATGTTCTATACTCCACATAGAGACTGTATCAGGTCAGTAAGTGCACATCAGTCTTGCACATGCATAAATGTAGGATTTAAAGCCGGTTTTTAAGGCATTAAATGCAGATTTGTAAACTCAAGACTTTTAAAACTTTTTAAGACCCTGTGGGAACCCTGTATTTAACCCTCTGGTATCCAAATCATAGACGTCCTTTTAAAACCTAAAGCGCATGATCTGCACAGCATCGTAGTAACGTCAAAATGGTTTTATACAGTTTGTTTTTAACTTTTTTTTTCTTCTGTATTTCATCACCTTAAGCAATAAACAAAAATACCAAATACTCATTAACTTTCATATTTTAACCCTTTAAATGTCATGTTTGTAATGGAAACAAAACATATTTTTTGATGCAAGAACTTCTTTTCCAGTATTCTAAATTGTATAAGTTTCTCTTCTTTTTTTTTCCCTCCTGTCATATGTCAGTGATTTACACCAACATTGGTTCATATCCATTATTATTTTTGGTTCTAGGTCAAATGTTAAATGTGTCCGTGTGCATTTAGTACTCACTTGGTAGAAGGGTGTTAGTGTAGGCATTTAACACTGTTTACAATGGGATGATTTTAGTGGATGGATCAGAATTTTAAAAATCTGGTGAAAATGAACAACTTTTGAACTCTGACCTAAAACAAACTGTGTAAAACAATCTGACCGTTAATAACATGAAGTATAAAATGTGTATAATACTCTCACCTGGACACCACAGGGTTAATTAGATCTGTTTTACTCAGTACAGTGGACTTTCCTCCATCTTTTACTCCTGCCCCTTTTGTTTTCATATCTACTCTAATTCTACATCTACATCAGCTGTTTCCACATTTCACCTTGTTCTTCTCCACCATGCCCTGGATCTGGTACTCCACTCTGCCAGCGTAATGAGACACAGTAAAATGGGGTTCTGTGCTGAATTTATCCCAGCTGATATTAGCGTTTGCACTGAGCTCCTTCTCCAGACGAACCCTGAAGGTTTTGGCGTCTGAGGCCCGATTCAGTCGACTCTCCTACGGAACCGATGCACAGGAAACGGAGGTCAGCCACGTGGATTTAACTGAACGACAGTCACATTTAAAACATGAACCAGACCTCGTTGAGCAGAGAAAACACACTGGTGGGGCTGCCTTCCATGAGGTCCAGACAGCTCTGGTTGTCCTGGTAACGGATGAAGGACCATTCCAAACCCTCCGACACGTACTCCTCCTGGAGAACACACCATCCATCTATCCATCTGACATTTTTCCATTAATTATCCATCTATTATCATCCATCCATCCATCCACATCCATCTTCTTTCTTTCTACCTGCTGAGCTTTCAGATAATGAGCCACAAAGTGCTGCTGCAGTTTCTCGTTGGCGTAGTTGATGCACAGCTGCTCCAGGTTGTTCATCTGGAAACACTCGAACCCATACACGTCTAGAACGCCTAGAAAACGCCAGGAGACAAATGTGTGGGTTTAAATGCTCATATAAACGCATTTCCATGTATGGGATCAGAGGGTTACAGTCGTACCTATGAAGTTGGACCAGGTGGACTGATCTGCACAGATGCTGTTGTTGATGAACGTCACCAACCACTCAAATAACCTGAAGAAGCACAGTCACAGATCAATGAGCTGGAAGAACAAGAGTTGGCCTGGTCCACTGCAGGACACATCTACTTCCTGTTTTGGTGGTATTTGCGCTCTTACTCGGCGTAGATGACTTTGGCGAGGCAGTCCCTCCGAATGCCGCACTCAGTCTGAGAGCAGGGTTTGAGGATGTTGTGTTTCCCCGCCCTCAGTGTTCGGACCGTTAAACTGGTCTGAAGGTCGTCGGCTGGGACACACAGCAGCTCAGCAGCTCTATGCAGGAAGTCTACGCCAAAGAACAGACACAAACACTTAAACAGGCGGGATTTTAAAACCAAAAGTCAACACTATGTGATAAGATGAGGTGATCCAAGGAGAAAAGCTCTGTTCATTTTAAGGCCTTATTTGTCCACAACCAAGGACAGTTAGGATGAGGACATCCAACATCCAAAAGGAAACATTTTTATACCCAATTACCCAACTGTGTAAGATCTGTACTGCATTAGACAGAAAAAATCATAAACTCATGGAGTTGGGATGGACACACTGGGTTTATATATTTATTAAATAATAAATAAAATGAACAAAAATGAATAAAAACTTGACAAAGTCCTTAATAACATGAAAAAAATGAGCAAAAAATGTCCAAAAATAAGTAAAAAAAGAACAAAAATAGCCAAAGTGATCTATAAAATTAACAAAAATAAATAAGAAACCAACAAAATAATAAGTAAATAAGCCACAAACTGAACAACATTGAAGTTTTTTTTTTTAAATAGGCAACAAAATGAGTTAGATTAAAATAATTAATAAAAATTAACACAAGTGAATCACAAAATTCACAAAATAATAAATAACATGGAGAAAATAAGCATGAAAATGAGTAAATGAGTAAAAAAAAAAAGACAAAAATGATTAGCAATAAGAACAAAACAAGCCACAAACTGAACAAAACTATAAAAAAAAAATCATAACCCATAGAGTTGGATCAACAACACACTGGGTTTATGTTCAGTTAATGAGAGAATTTGTTGAAAAAGACACTTTTTCTTCAGTTTTTTTCTGTTTTGATAAAATAACCTTTGAATTTAGCTTTAATGAACATCTACACGATCAGTGAATTAAATATAGAAAATACAGGATTTACAATGAAACAATGTAAAATACGGTGGATAATATTAGAATAAATGGAGATAAATGGCTGCTAAATGATGAGGATGTTGATGTCCTACCTTTGGACTCTTCCATCAGCTTACATGGCTGGGACTCGTCTGTCCAAGGAGAAAAAGTCACATTTCCCAGCTGCAGAATCCCAGCTAATATCTGCAGGACATAAGGTCAGAACCGGCCCATTAAACAGTGGGATTACAGAGGAACAAACAAGAGAAAAGCAGAGTTCAGGATCTGACCGTGAAGATCTGCTTCTGTCTGTCTGAGTCCACGCCCAGATGATCCATGGCCTCCAGAGTCTCTGAGAAACAGTCCTCTGGAAAACAGAACATCAACACAAACCGGTTATGACACAAAATATATCGAACAAAAGGATGTCCATGTACACCAAACCATTCTATACGGTTGGACTGGTTCAGGTCAGGAGGGTTATCACACTGGAAGAAGGAGATCTTAACAGTGAGGATGAAGGAACTTTCTGGATGTATTGGACTGGAAACACTAACAGATGATGCAAATAGCAAAAGGAAGGACTTTTACCAACTCTGGGAACCATATATGAACATCATAACTGATGGAAACATTCAATCTAATGGACTTTTGAGGATGATGATGATAATAATAATTAGTCTTTTTAATTTCTTCTTCTTCTTATTATTATTATTATTATTATCATTAGAATAAGACTGTGGAAAAAGACTCAAAGACAAAAGATCTGTGACTAAGATGTGAACAAACCTTCATCTCTGTCTCTGTTTCCAACAACCTAAGTTATTGTGGCGTAAGGTAAATGTGTTTGTGTGTGTGTGTATCTGATGTGTTTGTATAATGTCAAAAAAGTAAAAAGTCAATAAATATATTGCACAAAAAACATTGGTCAATAATGTAAATAACAGGTCTGTGCATGAGGAATAAAAACCAACCTTCGACTGTTTTGTCAGCGTTTGGAAGCCACATAAAGGTCTGTCCTGGCCTCATCATCCACTCCTCTCTCTGTTCGTCTGTCGCTCCTTTCATCATCTGAAACACAAATGCTGACGTTAATAACAGTTATTAACCGTTATAAACAGTTATTAACATTAACTCTTCAGTTAATAACGTTAACAACTGTTATTAACATTATTAACCATATGTGTTTGTCAGGTTTTATGTGGATGTTGGTCTCTGGACTGGCCTGGTAGAAGATGTGAAAGTTGCGTTCGTTGGTCGGTTGGTTGGCCACTCTGGTCTTTTCCAGTAGATACGTCTGGACGGAAGCTCCAACCAACAGCTGACACCTTTAATTAACCACAAGAAATTAACACAAGAACCCAATGATGGTGATGATGACGGTGGTGATAATGAAGAGTACCTGTCTAGTTGCAGTTGGATGTACTTTCCGAAGCGGCTACTGTTGTTGTTTCGTAGCGTGCAGGCATTTCCTTCATGGACAGAACACACTCATTAAAAACTTTCATTGTCCATTCACTAAATGTATGAACAGTAAAAAAAAAAAAAAAATCCATTGTTTATGATCAAAGCACAAAAATTAGACTGTCAGGCTATGTTCAGACTGTAGCCAAATGTGGTCCAAGTCCATTTTTTTTTGCCCATATGTGACCTGTATCCGTTCTGTTAAAGACAGTTTGAACAACACAAATCCAATTTTTTCAAATCCAACCCAGGCCACTTTCATATGTGGTCCTAAAGCCAATACGTATCTGATATTTTGTAATACGACTTCAGCCTGAATGGCCTGGTTGCATTTATCCAACCTTTATGTCACTGAAACGTGACAAACGTCACAATTCTGCGTCCCAGGAGGAGGAGCAGCAGGAAAAACATATTTCCTTCCGTAAACACAGTGCGTGTCTGCATGGTCACATATTACGTCAGGACCTCTTTTGTGCATGTGGGCCACTTCAGGGTCACATTCAGTTCATACTCAAAACTGACAGAAGTTGTATTTAATGTGGAATACGAAGAAGCACACAAAAAAAATCAGATTTCACCAAAGAATCCAAATTGTGCATTAAGACCTGGTGTCTGAATGAAGCCTTAGATCAGGGAAGAACTGAGCAATAACTGGAAATTAACCCTAACTTGTTTGTTTTTATCCAGAAAAAAACACAACTTCAGCAAAAGTGAGAGAGTATTTACAGAAACCAGACCCTGGGCGGTTCTCACCAAAGGCCTCCATGATGGGGTTGGAGTCCAGGACCCTCCTCTCGATCTTCTCCACTGTGTTCTGACTCGTCTCCAGGGACGATGAGGACGCAACGGTGGCGTAGTATTTCATCAGACAGCGAGACGTCCACGTCTGGACAGAAACCAGGAGACCAGAAGGACTGAGACCCCCATCACATGACCCAACTACAGACCCCACCCCTAATCCCACAGAAACCAGGAGACCAGAAGGACTGAGACCCCCGTCACATGACCCGACTACAGACCCCACCCTAATCCGACTGAATAGTTTGACTGTAAATATCCAGTAAAGTTCACGAAGCAGCTGAATTAAAGAGGTTTAAGGCTGCTTCAGATAAAAGGGTTTGAACAACAATATGGTTCAATCTGAGAGAAGGAATGTATATATACATATGTGTGTGTGTGTCATATATTGTATTTTGTGTGTTTATGTTGTGTATTTTGTATGTATTTTGTGTATATTTGTGTGTATTTTGTGTGTCTTGGGTACCTTTCCTGCGCCACTCTCTCCGCTGACCACCAGGGACTGGTCAACCGGCTCCAGCTGACCCTGGACATTCCTGTATGCCTCCTCCGCCACAATGAAGATGTGTGGTTTGGACTCCTGTTGACAGACACACCGTGGTTCAGTTGGTTCTGGTTCTGATGGACACAGTGGGTCCATGGCGGTGACGCTGTGAATACCTGAGGCTGAGGACAGCGGTGGTACTCCTTCATCACGTCCAGGGAGTACAGGTCTGGGACGGGCCTGAACGGGTTCAGAGCCACCAAGGTGCAGCCGGCGTGGGTGTAGAACATCTGGACCCTGTACCGGGCCTGGAGGCATTGGAGAACTAACACAGAACCAGCAAACGTCATACACAAACCCAACAAACATCACAAACCCATGAGTGAAGTCAAGGGAAGGCTAACATCTGGTCAAAAAAATATAATTATAATTATCTACACCAAACTTATATTTTTGGGTAAGTAATTACTTACATTTTCACAAAAATGTATTTTGAAATGAGAAAAAATTTGTGGAAAAAAAAAGTGAGGAATTTCCTGAGTGTGAATGTTTGTAAAGTGACACTGTTTTGTGCCGTCATTCTGGGTTCATTTTATAAACTCTGTAAATAAACTACATTTATTCCAAATACATTGATATTTGACTATTATTTTATTTATGTCATATTCTAAAAACACAGTGTTTAAAATTAATAAATGCATCTATCTATGCAAAATACATGTGAATATAATGTTAATATTATTTGTATGTTGTGAATATTATAAAAAAAAAAAAAGTATATGATATTGATAATTGAAATAAAAAATGTTTAATTTGATATTTACTTTTGTTGTCCATCTGTGTCGATGCCATTTTTCTAACTACGGAGCCTCTGAACGTCCAAATGGGTCATATCTGATGACCATGAAAGATGAATAACTGTATTTTACACCAATTATTTCACCGTATTGATACGATTAGTGGATCAGAAATGATTAAATATTTTAGATCAGCGGATGATTTTGGTCGCCAGTGGCTGTTTCGGTCTTTGTGGGTAATGGGTAAGTGTAAAGGAGCAGGAAAAACACACACACACACATATATGAAGAACCATACGTATAATAATAATAAAGACCAGATAAACTACACTTCCCATAAGTCCTTGTCCTCCAGTATTTCTGCATTAATAGTGTTTATCGTCATCTGTTTGGTTTAACGTTCATGTGTAACTAAAACAGAGTGGCTGAAGGTGAATGAAGGTGGAAACATTAGGACACAGTGTGTACGAGCAAACACTCTCCAGGTTTATGAAACGTATCACACACTTAACCCATAAACACCCAAACATCCACCAGCAACAAAGAGGATCTACTGATGTAAAATATGTAGCAAAAAAGAACAAAAAATAAGTACAAAAAAATAAAATAAGCAACAAGATTAACAAAAGCAGCCAAAGTGATCAATGAAATGAGCAAAAACTAATAATAAACCAACAAAATAACAAGTAACATGAACAACATATGACACAAACTGAACAAAACTGAAGAAAAAAATTATAAAATAGGGAATGAACAAAAAATAAATAAATAAAATGAATAAAAACTACCACGAATGAATAAGAAAATTCACAAAATAATAAATAACACAGAGAAAATAAGCAAGAAAATGAACAAAAATAATCAACGTAATCAATAAATTGAAGTAAAATTAATTTTTTAAAAAATACAAAAATAATAAGCAACAAGAACAAAATAAGGCACAAACTGAACAAAATTGTAAAAAAAATAAATAAATAAACCCATGGAGTTTGAAAATGCCAGTGGATGGACACACTGGATTTATGTTCAGTTAATGATAGACTGGACTGAAAAAGACACTTTTTCTTCAGTTTTTTCTGTTTTTGATAAAATAACCTTTGAATTTACCCTGAGTTTTATGAACATTTACATGATCAGTGAATTAAATATAAAAAAACAGGATTTACACTGAGAAATGTCAAATACAGAAGATAATGTTATAATAAATGGAAATAAATTACTACAGAAAGGTTAAATATAGAAATGGTCTTGGGTGTTTATGGGTTGATGATGAGTCGACAGGTGGGCGGAGTCAACAGGTGGGAGGAGCCTGGTGTTTACCTGTGGTTGGGGTGACGGGGTTGACCTTGGTCAAGTCGTCGTAGGTGTGGAGCCGCTCTTCATCAGTGAGGAAGGCCTGGACATCTCCATCCAGGGGGTCATTCATGGACTGAGACGGGAGGGGGGGGTTGGTGATGCATTCACTGACCTGCATGAAGAATCAGACCAAAACAAACAAACAGGAAAATGATGAAGCAAATCAAGCACACGACTGATGAAACCAGTGGAGTGGAGTCTGAACAGGCCCGGATTCCAAACACGTCTCCTCCCTCTGGACTTAAATAAATAACACACATTTATCTGACTATGGCACAGGTGTCCAACATGCGGCCCATGGGCCAAAACTGGCCGCCAAAGGGTCCAATCAGGCCTATGGATGGATTTATGAAATACAAAAATGACACTGAAGATATTAACAATCATTTTAGTTCAGGTTCCACAAACATATGATCTAAAGTGGGTCAGAACCAGTAAAATAATAACACAATAACATATAACTAATGACAAATACAAACTTTTTCCTTTGCTTTAGTGTAAAAAAAAAAAGTAAAATGACATGAAAAAATTAACAATTACAAACTATCCTTTAACAAAAATGTCAATAATCTTAACAAATATAATAAATCAGTGTAATTGGACCAATATTCTGTCTGTTATTAAATGTTGTGTGTATTTGATCCACTATGATCTGTACATTATAATAAACATGTGTAAATGATGAACTGAGGCAGAATATTGGTAAAATTACACTAATTTTTATTAAAAAATTTCAGGTTATTCATGTCATTCACATTTTTAAGAAAAATATATAACTGTAAACACGTTCATAAAGTTATTTGACTTCTTTCCCTGTTATTATTGGACTGGTTCTGATCCACTACAGACCACATTGGGCTGAATGTGGAACCTGAACTACACTGACTTGGATGTCCCTGGTCTCTGGTCAACGTGTGATGGAACTCAGTCACAAACGTGAATCAGCTTTATCCTCCCACATGGTCTGGACCGGAAACCTGGACGGTCAACAACAGGGGGATTAAAAGTGTGCAGAGCGTCCAGGTAGATCCATCTCATTACATCATTAGCCTGGCTGCCGGGTAAACAGACCTAATGCAATTAATCTAATACTGAAGCTCGTTTAACGGCATCACACCCTAAACACATGCACAGCCTCATTCTGCACCATCTTAACTGTATTTGAATGAAGATGTTGAGGCATCACATCAACTTTAAAACCAATGTGGAAACGATCAAAACCAAGACCTAACAGTTGGACTTTATTTATTGTCTGTTCGAGCTTTACCTGATTTTTATACACAAATAAAATCAGTCCAAACTCAACTAATAACTGTTTAATAAGATGTGAAATTGTGAAATTTATTGAAAAATCTGAAGTTTTCTTGCAAGAAGAACAAAAAACAAGAGATGCTTGTCTGTTTGTGACAAATTGAAGATATAATGGTTTAAAATAAATGGAAATAAGTCCAATTTATCCTATTAATCCTATTTTCTTACCTAGGAAAAAAAACTGATTTATTACATTATTAACTACCTGTGACAAAAAGGAGGACATTTAACTAATAATGTCTTTTTTAAAATATAACTGTGGTAGGAGAATATTAATGTGACTGGTCTTGGTGAAGATGTGTTTCTGGATTTCACAGTAAAAGGCTGGGTATAAATACTGTTCGTATGGAACTTACACATTAATGTGGATCATAAACATGTGATAAATGTGAGCTCTAGTGCAAAAACTGAAAACATCTTCCTTCATAGAAAATGGTCCACTTTTACTATAAAAACTGAAAAGATGTTCATTTTCCAGTTTTTTTTTGTTGTTTTTTTTTTTTCTTAGCTTATTAGGACTGTATTCATATCGTAATATATTTTAAACAGAAACAACAAAACTCACTGTGGCTTTTTTTTTTTAAACAGCAAACTCATAAAACACATATTAAAACTATTATTAAAAGATTTATTAACACATATGTGAATGTGAACAGTCATTACCATGTGTAACAGTTTTATACATTCAGTTTGTTTTTCAGATATAAGTTAGTTTTATTCTAATATATATTCTTTATGTTTCTTTTCATAAATTTGCTTGAATAATTATTTCATTGAACTGAAGTAAGAACATGAAATCCTTCTTCAGTTATGAACAATTTTAGGATTAAAATATATCTGATTATTTTGATTCCAAACACTGAACGGACACATTAGACATAGTGTAAATTCAATTTAAAGTCATTTCTTATATTTTCTCTCAGATTTACCAGATTTAGATCCAGGTGATTTTAATCAGTTTGGTTTAATTCACGGTCGGTTAGTTTTTTCCAGGTGGTGTAGTAACTACAGACATTACGGTATCTGATATTTAGTCCCAAACTTTACACTAAAGAACCTGCCGGTAAAACTTGGATGCCGGGCTGATTTTAACAGGACTCCACCGGTTGTTTCTGCCTGTCACGAACTCACATGAGTGAAAATACCCGCCCCAGGGTCCACATTTGGCGGCGGACGGTCCGGTACTCACCGCTCCCCTCTGGAGCCCCGCTTTAACGGTGCGCCGGTCCACCACGGAATTCATCGGTTTAACGGTAACCTCGGTGTTTGACAGACGAAAGGACGAACCAAAGACGGACTGCAGTCACAAATCTGTCCGGTATGAGTTCAGTCCGCCGTCATGAAGTGGACATTTTCCTTCACGGTCCAACATTCCTCAAGGACACAACTTTCCACAGTCTCCTCCTTTTCCCACCGCCCTGAACTCCTCACACTACGGCCTTATTCCCGCCCTCTTTCTGAGGCTTCACGGACCCCGTACAGCATCGGCGAGCATGAGGAACCCAGCGAATTTACCTACTTATAATAATAAATTCAGCTTGTAATAGCGAGAATATAACTTAATTTAATTCTAATACTTAAAATAACTTGTGCTTATTTAATTTGTGTGTCCAAACTCTGAAATGAATCACTGAAGTCCGTCAAGATCGCAGAGTGCTAGAAAATCCCAGTGGTCCTGAATTCGCCAAGACCCGGAAGTAGGTCAGTGACGCTCTCTGACAGAACCATGGCGTCATGTAGTTCATTGAAATGTTGTTAAACAGGTCTTTTTTTTTTTTTTTTATTAACTGGTATTTCTTTCGCACGGCTAACACATCCCTCTGGTAAGTACTAAGAACAAGACACAAGACTTACTACTGTCAATGCAAAGTCTTCACATTACAGCCGTTTAGACAGATTATTTAACGCTAGCGCCGTTCGTAGTGTTAGCATTAGCATACTGATATCTACATAAATATGAAGTGAGTGTGTTTTTTCGGGCTGGTATCATGAAGAGCAGTTTATAATGTGTTTTTGGCAGTGCTTGTGGTAAATTATATAATAACCTGAAACTAAAATTGTTCATGAAAATCTTAACAGGTAAACAATAAATACAGAGATAAGATAATCCCTTTATAGTCCCACAGTCAGGAATTGAGCATTTTGCATCAGCAGAGCAGTGAAGAGCAGAGTAAGGCGCATTAACAGGAAACGGTAGAAAAAATAAAGACTTAAAACACATAAAGACATAAAAAAAACCCCAATAAATATAAAATATAAAATCTCAGTCAATTATATACAGCATGCATTGGAGGCATGGACATAGATTAGTGGAAATGACAGATGCACCAGTTATTTTCTGTTAATGTATTTATCATTTGTTATTTATCCCTTTTTTCAACAAAACGTGTTCTTGAGCAAGTTTCTCCAAAGTTTTGCACACAGATACAGAAATGACACAAATTATATAATGCTTTTTTATTCCACAACATATCACTTGGTTGCAGGAGGATCCATAAACCCACCAAACCTGCACCACAGTCCAACACAAACTTAGGGAAACGGCAAAAGCATGACTAGATTATTAACACACTGCTCTGTCGTTGTTAATCAGTTTGCTGAAGCAGGCCACGCCCCTGTACATGGAGTGAGTCACTGGTAACAACATTGAAAAATGAGCAACGAACAAGAGAAAATAACCGAAAACAAAGACTTGGTGCCAAAAAGAAAAGCAACGTCAGCCGAATTATTTCGGCTACGAGGAGGATGAAACTGAAACACGTGCTGTGTCGACAGTGTCTTCCACCTGTCACCACAATGAGAGGAAACACAGCTAATTTGTTTGACCATTTACGTCAGCACCACACAGTTATTATACAATATACATCAATATATATCACAGGGTTAAAAAAAATCACAATGTCATTTTTTTCCAATATCGTGCAGCCCTACGAAGAACATAGTCTCAAAATTGAGAGGAATCCTTGTCCCAATCAGTTTCATATGTTTTCTGATGTTTGCAGGTCATGTCTCAGCGGGAACTGAAGGAGGCGTTTGTCAGTAACCTCAATGGGACGAGTTTGGGGGAGGTGGCGCTGGGTTCCTTCCTGGCTCCGGTGTGCGTCTTCAACAGAGGCCTGGTTCTGGTCCTGTTTCACCGGGCCTTGGGGACTCTTCCACTGCCTCGTCCTCTGCTTTCACACCTTCTTTTCGACTACTCAGTTCTGATTCTCCCCCTTGTCTTGTCGTGCACCGTCCTGAGCGGCGTCCTTCACCTGGTCATCATAACCTTAACCCTTGTTCCTGCTTGGATCGTCTGGTTCATCCATCGCAGAAGCGGTCGTCCTTCTGCTGTCACCTCCTTCCTTCACAGTCACATCCAGTTTGACCAGGTTCCCTTTGTCACTATCTTTAGGGTGTTTGTAAATGTGAAAACGGCCATCAGCATCCTGGCTGTGGACTTCAGCGTCTTCCCGAGGAGATATGCCAAAACAGAAAACTACGGGACTGGTGTCATGGACTTTGGCGTTGGAGCTTTCGTTTTTGCCAACGCTCTGGTCTGTCCTGAGGCGAGGGGGAAGACCAGGTCAGGATCCAAGGTGAAGCACATCTCACAGCAGCTGCTATCAGTCTGGCCCCTGGTCGCCCTCGGTCTGGGACGGGTCATAAGCGTCAAAATGACCGGATACCAGGAGCATGTGACTGAATACGGCGTCCACTGGAATTTCTTCTTCACGTTAGCCGTGGTCAGAGTTGTGGCCTCGGCACTTTTGGTTGTTTTGCCTCTGAATCAGACTGTGGTTTTTGCTCTTCTAATCAGTGGTGTTTATCAGTTCATTCTGGAAACAACGGGGCTGAAAGAGTTCATCATGCACAACAACAACAGAGACGTTGACTTTGTTCACGCCAATAAAGAGGGTTTATTCTCTGTGGTGGGATACGTGGCCGTCTACCTGGTCGGAGTCCAGGTTGGACTCTACGTGATGGAGCCCAGATCCAGTGTCAAACAGTGGATCCAGACACTTTTTAACCTGTTGTTTGGGAGTTTTCTTCTTTATGCTGTTTTATACCCATTTCAGACATTTGTGGAACCAGTGTCTCGACGTTTAGCCAACTTCCCCTTCTGTCTGTGGAGCGTGGCCCAGTCCCTGTTCTTCATGTCCTGCCTGGGTTTAGCTGACATGCTTCTACTTTTCTCCAAAACAGTGTCAGGTTTCCACCTCCTACCCTCGTCTTGGAGTTTGTATAAAAAACAGTCTGAGTCGGTGTGCGACCGAACCAGACAAATGGACGGACTGTGTCTTCTTCAAGCCGTCAACAGGAATCAGCTGCTGTTTTTCTTACTCGCTAATGTTATGACGGGTTTAACCAATTCTGTCGTGGACACACTCAGCTGTGGTCAGTTATTCTCTGTGTGTGTTTTACTTTTATACATGTTCATCAACTGTTTTATAATATATGTTTTACATGTTTATGGAATTACTGTAAAATTCTGGTGAAAGTGCCTTAAAATCCTAAAATCACAGGTTTTATTGATGTAGTTCAAAAATGTTTGACATTTAAATAAAGTCCAAAGGCTGTATAAACTGAGGAATAACAGTCAACTGGGTTAAATGTTCAGGATTTATTTGTATTTCTGCAGCACTTTCATAAAAGGAAGAACATTAATGGTTTGTTCTAAATAATGAACTGCTCTTTTTTTCTTCAGTGCCTTTAATTTAAATATCCTTGAGAATATAATTTTGTGTTTGTTTTACTTTTGCTTTTTTATGGAGTCACAAACCTGTAAATGTCTGTACTTTATGACTCAATAAATGAAATATTCAAATGGTTTAGTATTTGGAAGTCTGTGATCAGCTGATTGTTCACACATGACAGGCTAAATATCTAACCATAAAATTTAAGACCTTCTATAGGAGTAATATTTTATTTTTTAAAATGGAATTCTGCATTTTCAAACATTTCCCTGTGGTCTATATAAACTGTAAATGCTCTGCTTGGGTCTGAATTCTTCAATCGTTCAACTCCACAGGTCCATCTTCAACCCTATTTCTGAGTAATGACACCAGAAAGGTGGTTTGGAGCACTGGCCCTGGCTGTGCTGCTCTGTCCCGTTCAACCAGCAACTGAACATTTTAGGTAATTGGCTCGAAGTTTGGACATATTTTCA